>WBMV01000381.1:254249-480049 GCA_013396655.1 Campylorhamphus procurvoides
CCATAGCACCCGGTTAATCGCAGAACCTCCGAGTCGCCAGGGTTGGAAGGGACCCCGGGAGGTCACCCAGCCCGACCCTCCTGCCAAGGCAGGGTTACCTGGGCCAGGTGACACGGGAACACGTCCAGGTGGGTTTGGAATGCCCCCTGGAGAGAGGGAGACTCCACGTCCTCCCTGGGCAGTTCCAGCGCTCTGCCATCCTCAGCGTAGAGAAGTTCTTCGTGTCTTTCAGTTCGTGGCCATTGCTCCTCGTCCTGTCGCTGGGCACCACTGAAAAGAGTCTGACACCACCCTCTGGGCCCCCACCTTTGAGATACTTATGTGCATTGATGGGATCCCCTCTCTGTCTTCTCCAGACCAAACAGGCCCAGCTCCTGCCGTCTCTGCTCATAAAAGAGATGCTGCAGACCCCTCGTCATCCTTCTGGCCTCTGCTGGACCCTCTCCAGGAGCTCCTTCTCTTTCTTTTACCGAGGACAGAACTGGACACAGTAATGCTGCAATTTAAAGTTGCAGGTCTTCCCTCTCTGCCCAGGTTTGGCTGGGTTTGACGGGGTGAGCTGTGAGGGGATGGTATTCAGCGTTCAAAATGAATAGGAACGTTCTTAACTATTTTACTGCAGATTAAAGCATCATGGGAAGGGTAGGAGGCTTCAGCACCCCACAATGAATTTTGGCATGGCAGATAAACGGTATTGGGAAAGAGATTGTCCCTCTGCCACCCTGCTCTGGGGAGTCAAGGAAAGGCAGGGAAAGGACTCAGCTTTGGGCATCAGCACAAACAGGGAAAGCCAGCCTTGGAAAGCCCACGAGGGACTGGGCCGGCCAAAATGCATTTGACCAGGAGCCGGTGAAGGGCAGCAGGGCAGCCCACCCCATGTTTGCAGTGCCTACTCAGTGTAGGGTACCTGTGTCCCAGATACATTTCTAAGACTGGTAAAGCTTAGTCTGTAGGAAAAGCTGAGGAGAGCAACACAGTTCTGAGAGCCCCAAGTACCTAAAACATGAGCTGGAAGCCTAATGCAACAAAATGAATTGTGGGTACAGTCCTCTGTCACGCAGAGCCTCAGCGTTTACGAGTCTGTAATTCAATTCCCTCCTCTCCCCACAGTAACGTATGAATCTTTTTAGAACTGAGATTATCAGGTAATAACATCACCGCAGGATCTTGGACTTTCAGTAAAACACGAGCCCAGCTCGTGACAATCTACAGCTGCTGTCTTATTTCACTGTAGCTTCTGTGTGGGAGATGTTGCAATTTGATCAATATTTGCTCCTCTCAGGTTTGTTGCTCATAGATTGTATCAATTTTAATGGTTTTGCCTTTTATGCTGCAATATACGAGGCGATTTTTAAAATTACTGTTCCCTAAAAATTTATTGTGCAAAAGACAAGAAACTATGCAGATAATATAATGAAATCAGAAATAGCCTGCAAATTACTTTTCTGGAGATAAGAGCAGAAATTCTCTCTGCTCAGACTGATGGCTACATGTAAGAAATACAACAGTAGCAGTTTTGGGTTCTTCTTAAAAAAAGTTTACTGCAGCTCTGTTGTACAATTGCTGGTCCAATTTCCTTGTCCTCTTCCAATATATAATCATATTTTTTCTTATACAATTTTACTGCTTCTACACTGTGTTTTTGACATGTGCTGTGTGCAGATAATTTTCATCAGAGGTATTATTTAAATTATTTGAAAATAATATAAACAACGCAGCTGTTAAATTAAATACATTTGTCTTGCAATATTTTCAAGTGTTTTCACTGTTTCATTTAATAGCTTCTCTGACAGATAAAATATGTCTAAAAAGAAGGTGTTGGAAAGAAATTGTACGTTTTGTTCAATTCTCTTCAAACCAGGATAGGATGACAAAGTATTGTCTTCCATTAAATTCCCCTCCTCCAACAAAATTATTACTTTTAAGGGCTCCCCACTTCCTCACTTTCTTTAAAATAATAAAAAAAGGCTGAGCAATCCACTCCTGAGACAGGGATTTGTCACTGAAATACATAATCTGAACCACAGCCATGCAAATTAGAATTCTGTCATACATATGGTGTTGCTGGAAACCAGACGGAGCAGAGTTTCATGTTCTGTTTGCAGCACAAGCTCTATATGAAGTACACTGAGCACAAGACTGGAATTTGTACCTCATCAGAAAACACTAATGATTTTGTCAGGGCCACAATCTAGAAAGAGCCCTTGACTTGATGATATTAGTATTCCTTAGTGCCTATATTAAGGAACTGTTGTTTCATAAGAGATTCGAAAAGCAGATTGTTTTCACCCTCCCTTCCTTTTCTGCATTCAGATGCTGTTGAGTGGAGCCCAGGTGAATTGTGTGCAAACCCAGCAGAGAGCTCAGCACTGTAACTCAAGGTCCAAAAGCTGTCACACCTGCACTGGCACTGCACAAAAATAACCATGTAAGCAACTTGGGTTTTTTCACTTATGTAATATTGCTTAAGCTCCTACAGAGCAGTATCTATAAAGTATTGTTTCTGAGACACACTACCGTAACAAAAGCCCACGGTCTTACATTTCTGAGGTCCTGTTGCTAGTCTGCAGTGATCGTTTAGCTGTCACACTTCCAGAGCTGCAACCATTTCCCTGCTAGTCTTATTGATAGTACTAGTGTGCAGAAAACAAAGTGATCAGAGGCTGCATCGTGACATGTGCTCAAGGGCTTCAAGAACTGAAATTTATTTCTTTTTTTTTTTAATCGTTCCTGTTGCTTATGTTGTTGATTGGACAATCTACCTTAATGTGCCTTTAATATCTTAAGTACTTTAACGCGTGTGTATATATATATATTTCCCCGGAAGTTTATCATATTTCCCCTTAGTTGCTCCTCACCTTTTGACAATATTATAGGATTTGGTTGTTAAACATTTGGTGACACGTTGCACAACCTCTGCCTCCAGCTGCAAGGCTCCTGCTGTTTGCATGTTCTCACCAGCAGTGCTGGAGAAGTTATTCACCTGAAATACAAGCACAGCCTCCCCTCCCCCCTAAACCAGTTGTTTTGTTCTGCTAGATCAGTTCCCCAAAATGGTTCACTGACTGGCTGCAGGAACAGCTGTGCTGGCCCAAAAGAGAGTGTGACACAGACTCAGCAATGGTACCAGTAAAGTTTCATTTCATCCATTTCGTATATCAGTAAGTGATCATGCCTTCCCAATCTGCAGCCTGCCTGTTGGAGGCAAATCCTGTGCCTGCTCACGGGTCTCCCTGTCTTCCCGTTTTTGGAAAGAGCAACCAAAACATCAGCCAACCACAAAACACTTTAGCACATGTTTTATTGTATACAAAGATCATGTACAACAAGATACAGCTCATTATTTCTCTCCATTTTCAATAGCCTTGGTTTTGTCTTTAATTAAGTGCAACATTTATTTGGGGCTTTAATTAGACTCTGGCTGCATTTGCTACAGCTGGGGAAGTATAAGTCAGGACTTCTTGGTTTTCTTTTCCCAACTGTGTAACCAGCTATGTCGGGGATAAGAAAGCACTGCTTTAAAAGGGGCCACAAATGCTACAAACACACAGCTTCTGCAGTTAACCCTAGAGAAGAGCTGCCCTGGATTCACATTTATAAAACCCATCTTGGAGCACATTTACTTAGGCCTTTTGGCTCTGCAGTAAATAGTTTAGCCACCTGACACAAAACTACGGCCACTCAAGAACCTTTTAAAACATGACACCCTTTAAATCATTTGGCAATTACTCTCTGTGTCACTGGTAACCATTCAAACATGGCTTTAGCACCTGCAAAATCTGCTGGTCAATCCCCAAGGGAACCAAAGCAAAAACTAACCAAAGTTGTAACTCAGCAAAGAGAGGTATTGTCACCTGGAAGCCTTTTGAAAGTCCAAAAGTAAACCTAATATGATGTGAATGCAGTTTTTGTTGCCGTGCAAAACACAACTTCATATTCCCTTGTTTATGGATCTTAAACTGAAGGTCCCTGACAGCAGATGTCTGTTCATATGCCTTCTAAAAGTCAGGTGCTACATTGAAAATAAAAATTCTGAGATTTAGACTACTGAGTTCATGTAACTGCAGCTGAATTCAGCAGAAATGATGGCTTTTATGAGAATCTCGTTAAAGTGCCCTTTTTGCCTTAGCTGTTTTCACATTTTATTTACTTTCTTGATCACACTTGCACATTGATCATTTTATTTCACACAGCTTCCCTGAGAGGCCATAAGGTTTTCTTCTATGTGACTGAAAGTAATTTAGACATCAGCAGTGACTACTAGTCTTTCCAACAGGCATTACCCACCATTTTTCAAGTAGTACAAAGCTACATCTCCACAAATCACTATCTCCACTGAATTTCCTTTTAAGTAAAATATTAACATTCCCTGTGGTTAAGACTTCATCTAATGATTACTTCTAATGTTTATTTTGAAACTATTTCAGCTCAAATATTTATAACTTTTAGCACTGTAAGTGTGCAACACTCACAATCAAGTTCTAAACATATTTTGGATTACAAAGTAATTAAACCACTTCTTCAGAAAATTCATTCTTTTTTTCTGTTTTTACTTTGCATATATTTTTTTCAAATGGCAGAACTTTCTGTTCTTGTCTGCCCTTCAACTTCTCAGTCATTTCTTGCTTTTTGTTCAAGCAAATGCTCATTGCCCATGATGATAGTGCCTATCATAACTCCTGAACCAGTTTCCCATACACACACAGTCATGTGCATGCATGCTGCACTTCTCCTTAAATAAATAATGACAGACAATTGCTTTGTTGCCAGTGACCTTACATTTGATGGTCTATGTGGTTAAACAAGGTTGCTCTCCATCAGGATCCTGTAATCCACAGATAAAACTCTAAGTCAAAGCTGACGGGACCAGAACAAAATTCATATTTTTTGCTTCTGTCATTTTTTGTGCCTTTCTTTCTGGTCATCCAAGGTCTGTGATTCAAGGACAGGAAATGAAAGGGCACACAATGTAGTTCATAATTACATGCAGGTTTTAGGTATTGAGTTCTTAATGTGGTATTGAACCCGCTCAGCTATTTAACTAAGCTCCCTGCCCTAGGTATGGAAGGGACTTGGATGCTGCGAGCTGGGATCTACAACATCCTGCAACCTGCTAAATTGCTGAGAGAGGCATGTGCCTAACATCCTATCCCTGCTATGGACAGGGAAGGTACTTTTGAATGGCTGGGAAGATGCCTTAGATAAGGCTTCATGTTTCACAACTGAAGTTCAATGATTCTTGCTCAGATCCAACCACCCCACATCCCTATCACAGCCTGGTCTGCAGCTTCCTTCTCTGGCCACTCCTCTGGAATGAGGGGAATGTCAACACCAAGCCCCTGACAGTGGGAGGGAACAGGCACCCAAATCTTTCATCTACTGGGAGAGTACTCTAAATAGGAGGAGCTTAAATAGGGAACAAAAATCATTACCCCCTCCTTCCCTGGCTGTATTTTTAAATGTAGCACCCAAGGCTGCTGCATGCCGTGTTGATTCATCCCCATCAGCATGCTCAGAGCATAGCTATCAAGTGGCCTCAGGGAAGATGAACTGGGGAATACTACTGTTTCCCTTTTAGGGAACATTCCTAGGTATTCAACCCTGGCAGGGCTGAAGCACACACATACGGAAAGAGCTTCTTCAGCACTTGGGAAACTTTACTGATGACAATTTGTTTCTCTAAAAATTTAGGCAGGAGTTTGCTTTTTTTTTTTTTGGACTGTTTTTTTTTTCTTCTTCTTTTAGATCTGTATTTTCACTCAACCCAGCTGAAGACAGGCAGATTTCTGTAGAACAAGGTGGGCATTAGCACAAGCTTCATTGCATTCATCCCTTTAAAACATTAAGGGAAGATCAGGCAGTCCCTCTCACATGACTTTGGCCTCCATGGCAGGACTTGATGACAGCTTCTTTTTTTTTTTTTTTCCCCAAGAAAGTATTTTTGTAGGGTCGTGTAGGATTTTTATAGAATAAAGTTTTCATGCCCCATTTAAATATGTTTTTTTAAACTCAATAGTTCTCTGTGGATCACACAAAGCCACTGAATAGAAAGTGTAGAAATTTCCTCAAAAGGAATAGCATGCTTAGTTTTTTTAATATTCCCTGGGTGGTTTTCTCTCTTTTATATCCAGTTATGGGACAACATGTCCTTCATTTTCATTTAGCCATCAGTGTGATTTGTATATTATTACTGACTGTAAGATATTATATGTAAAAAAACACATAGATGCAAAATATTACTATGTGCTCATGCCATCTTGTATTTTTTACATGTATGTAAAAAATAAATGCTTTCTAAAATACATTTTTAGCAGAAAATAATGTATTCTCCAAATAGTGTTTTTTCAATGACCCATGGTGTAAGACCAGATTTACTGACTGCAACAATAGCTACTTTGTAAGTCGAAAGGCATCTGAGAAAACAAAAAAGTATTTGTTTTGTTTTCTTGTCATGGTTTTAAAGAACAAGCCTGCTTCACCTAAATGGTATAGAGGAGTGTTGACAGTTGCAGACCATTTCCCCTGCCATATTTGACTTATTTCGTCTGAGCACAGTGTTCATTTGTATGTTTAAAAACTTAACATTTTAGTAATTAGTACTGGGAAGGTTACCCATGAGAAAAAAGTAAAAAGGAAGTTTTTAATCAATATGTAATGGCACTTAGGGACCTCCTTATTGCTATTAACCCACTTAGAGAAGTTCTGAGGTGGTTGTGGCTGTTGTCAGTGGCTGCTCTAGACACAGTTGTGGGACAACCTCCAAATAAACATGCGACTGTGTATTCACGAGGGACAATATGAGGCTCTGAGAGTACAGTTGGCACTGCAAAATCTGTCACTTTATGTATTCTAATGAGATTCCCAGCTCAGCTTGTGCAGAGAAAAGCAACTGAAAGTGGAGTCATTTAATATGTTCAGCATTTAAAGCTCATCTTGTCAACAGACTTCATTGTGACTCTTCCTCATCACGTTTGGTATATAAAAATGAAACCCTCCTAATAGTAAAGTCAGCTTAGTGACCTTTACTACTACAGTATCAGACACAGCACATGCAAAGCCTTTAAATGCAAAAACATGGACAGCTGGGGTGTAACATAAGATTTAAAGGGTGACACGCTAGCTAAACAGGAGCCTGAGGAGATGAGACAGGGTCATAAAGTGCATTAGTCACACTGTTTGAGAAATGATCTCCAGTGGCACTTTGGCACTTGCTCCTTTGGGGGGGGGGGGGGGATTTTTATTGATGATCTTTAGTGGTCACTGTTAAAACTCTATTCAGCTTCTCACATTATTGCACATTTGGTGCATGTTTTCAAGGAAAACCATCTTCAGGGTTGGCATGGAACTTAACATGCCAGGAAGGGGAGAGTGCTACACTAGCTGGGACTCAGAGCTGCACAGTTAAAGCAAGGATTAACTTTGCATGGGGAGAATCCATGACTTAAAATGGAGACAGGACTGAGGTGGTGACAGTAGGCAATGCTTTTTGGAACTTGGATGCAGTAGTCTCCTCAGAAATTGAGTACTGATTTATGAGAGCTGCTCCAAAAAGCAGATCATGTGTGTTTCACTGAGGCACGATACACGTGCATATCCTTTCAATTTAGAACTAGATCAACATAATATTCCAGAGAATCAGTGAAACAAGAAAAACTCCAAAGGCAAAAGACTAAGGGAAGTATTTGCTATAAAAATGGACAAAATTGAGACAATGAAATAATTCATCAAATGAACAGGATGGGGACTGATTATCTAAGCATGAAGGCAGAGCCAGACAGGATTAATTAACAGCAGCTGGTCAGCATTACAGGTAGGTGAAGTTTAGATGTCCATGTAGAAAACAGGGGCAAAGCTGTTAATTCTGAGGGGTCTCTCTATTTTTGTTAATCAAGGCTGGGAGATGGCATAGCTTAACAGGGAAAAGGGATGCCAGAAGGCTAACTGCAGAAGGATGTGCTCAATCACGAGGAGGGACTGTGGGGGGAGAAACCCCACAGTATGAGGCAAGAAGCCTTCTGCACCAGGTTAGGTCACTGGCATGAAAGCTCTTCATCATGCAGGGAGGTGGCCATGTCACAGTGTCCTCACTGCTCTTGAAGCCTTTGCAAACACACCTTTCATGGCCTGTGAAAAAGAAGTAAAAATGCTGTACTGGAAATACGAGTTCCATGCACATGGTGACAAAGCAGGAGAAACAGGACAAGAGACAAAGAATTCCCCATCCCACCAACTGTGTATCTGCAGTAAGGTGAGAAGTTCACGTAAACACATACAGTGTGGAGTTTTTTTGTTGTTGTTTTCTTTCAGATATATGATAAAAGAATTGAAACTGCTTTCTATTCCCGCAGAGTTTGGTCATCACAGAAAGGACACATGGATCAAAGTAATACACAAATATCTGTCATAGAATCATAGAGTCATTAAGGTTGGAAAAGACCTCCAAGATCACAGAGTCCAACCTTTGACCAATCACCACCTTGCCTACTAGACCAGAGAACTGAGTGCCATATCCAGTAATTTCTTGAGCACTTCCAGGGATGGTGACCCCACCACCTCTCTGGGCAGCCCATTCCAATGCTTGACAACCCATTCCATGAACAAATTCTTCCTGATGTCCAACCTGAACCTCCCCTGGAGTAGCTTGAGACTATGTCCTCTTGTCCTATCACTAGTCTGACAGAAGAGGCTGATCCCCACCTGGCCACAACATCCTTTCAGGTAGTTGTAGAGAGCAGTAAGTTCTTCCTTGAATCTCCTTTTCTCCAGGCTAAACCACCCCAGCTCCCCCAGCTGCTACTCATATGTAAGGTTCTGTGATTCAAAGGGTGTGTATAATAATTCACACAATGGCATGAGTTTGGATCTTCACTAAGGGAATCGGTAGAAGTAAAACTTTTGATCTGGGGTTCATACTTACAGACCAGGTTGTATGGACTGTAGGGTCAATTTTCTCACAAGCAGTCATGGATTTGAGGACTCATCCAGAAAGGCCCTAGGTGAAGGCATCTATTTTCTCAGAATCAATTTTTCTTCTTCCAATCCACTCAGATTTTCTTCTTCAAGCCTGCTGTGCTTTTTAAAGTGATCTAAACTTAGGTTCATGAATGATATGGCTCTATTGACATGCATATCCCTAAGACTCACAGATGACCAGGAGAACTACTAAAGGCCAACTGAGACTCTTACCTTTCAAACTCACCACTCCACCATCTCAGTAGTGGAGCTTGGACCCCCAGCTTGTCACTGAGACTGCAGTGTAGTGTCTGCCTCCTCCAGAGTTAGTACTCATTTCCTTCTCAGCTGCTTACAACTGCAGGTCTTTCAAAACTGAAGTATCTTCCGTTTTCTAGCCCTGCCAGGCAGACACCCTTGTGACAAAGCAGGAAAAGACATGCTAAGGAAGTAGATGGTATCGTCCCATCTATTATTACTGTTTAGGAAGTTGCAACACCTTCTGGTTCTGACACTATCACTGCAGCAGCACCAACACATCTGAAATGCCTTTCATGGAGTTTTCTGGAACCTTTCAAAACGCAGGAAGTACAAAGCCAGTTCATTGCACCAACTAGGTAATGGATTTTTGGGTTTGTGACTCATGTAAACTTGTATTCTCATCTTCAAGGCAGCTCCACTCTCAACCACAGTGCTGGAACTTCAGCTCTCCAGGAGGCTGCATGAAGACCATGCATCGTGACACAAGAGCAGGCAGGAGATAGAAGTTGCTACAGCTGAAATAGCTGTTTTCTCTGGGTGTGCAGCAAAGCACTGCAGCTCGATGCCACAAGACCAGTTCTGCTTATCAGGAAATACAGAAAAGAGAGTAATTTGGATAAAACCATAATTACCAGGACTGTTGCTAGTACAGAAGTTACTGTTCATGTCTAAGATGAGAAATTCACAAATTCTACCTATAAACCTGCTTGAGTAACATCTGAGCCATCTAACACTGGATTTTCTGATTTTGCCATGTGAAAAGCTGCAGCAGAAGTACTGTACATGGAAGTAGCTCTACCTTCTCCTATAATGTCACTTTACTGTTTCAGCATGGGAAAGTAGAAACTCTTACTAGTGAAGAACAAGAAAACCAATCCTGACATTGAAGAATTAATTTTACTAGGACAGATTAACTTGTAATTGAAGACTCAAGCTATTCTGTGATTGTGGCAATAGTTTGTTTGAAAAGACTGTCTTTTTTGAACATGTGCATATGTTATTGCCATTTAGGTGGCGCCGCTTTTGGCATAAAATTTACTTTGCATAATTACAGGCAGTTTTGCAAAATATATATTTGTAATCTTTGGTGCTTGCACACCACATATTTTCTCATTTGGTTGAGAATGTTTATAATAGCCCTCTGCTGTAGTTACTTATATAGGGCTAAGGATTGATTTCTGTAATACCATGGAAAAAAAGTTTGGAAGTCTTTGCTTACTTATTAATTACTTCCCTCTTCTGTTTTCTAGGCCCTCCACAATTTGCTACCACTTGTTTGCCAGGGAAAAACATCTCTGCAGAAAAGCAGCCGGCCTGGGCTGTGAGTATATGACTCAGATGCAAGGTCCAGCAATTTTTTTGAACTGCTGACAAAAGCTGGTTAGTGCTAAGACAGCAGACTTAGCACTGAGACACTTGCAGGTGCTCCACCCCTCCAAGCCAGCTGTGCCAGGACAGCACAGACTGGACAGCTGGAAGGGTTCTGCCTCAACCAACCTCAGTACAATTTGCAAGGCTGTCTCTGTCTTCGTCCCTGGGCTGAAAGAGCGGGTAAACTGCTTTGTTCAAGGAATAAGCACAAGTGTTAAGAATAGCAGGGTGCCTGTGTGATGGGTGAAGTAAACTGGGGACTTCTCCCATTTCCAAGAAGAACAATTCAGTGGGGAAATTCTAGTTCATTCAGTTCAGAGCATTTTGTTCACAACATCTCCAGGTTTGGTGGCCTTCTGTTGAATCCAAGGTGGAAGTGAAACCTGTACCCTGTGGTTGTACCATGCCGCTGTAGCTAGTGATGGAAACTCTCTGCAAACTGCTCATGGCATGAAACATGGGTATCTCAGCTTTGTGGGCTTCAAGGGGAGCTGTGGTAAGTTTACTAGCTCATACAGGGCATGAGAAAGAAAGGTAAGCACAAAGAATGCATCAAATGTGGTGTATGTAGGGGGATTAATAGAGTAAGAGACATGAGAGAGAAGGAAAATTATGATCTTAATATACTTACTGCAAGTCATTCTTAGGATTCAGCAAGGCTTTTGTGTTCAGATTCATATTTCATAGGCATTTCTCTCTCTTCCATTTCTGTAGAAGCCAAAAGTTTTCATCATTCTGTACATTTTGTTCCCCTTTTCCATGTGCATTGTTTCTTCCCATTTTCTGAGTATTCATAAAACTCAATTTCACAAAAGCTCGTTTTTCGTAAGTCCCAAGTTGGAAAATACAGGAGCCAATTTTTACTCACTCTCACAGATGTAAAGATAGATCTAAAATTGAAGTAAAAATGTTGAATAGCTGAGTTTTTTTCAAGTACAGACAAATCTCATCATAAAGCTATAAAAAAGAATTACTCTGCTGCCCGTCCTAGGTACATCGTTTAATTAATACTGGATATATTTAGTTTTCAGAATGCCTCTCCCATGCACAAAAGCCAAAGTAAAACAGGAATATTCAGGTGCTGCATAATGGGAGGATATTTATAAAAACAAAGCTTCATTCAGCAAAGCATTGTTCATTTAGATGGATGAGTTGAGAGATGTAATTAATTCTAGCTTTAATGTGAACTTGTACACATTACATGTATGACTAAGAACCCATACAAATAGCTAAATTAGATATTTAACTTGGCTATGCAGAGATTGCAACCTGATTGTTTTGGTAGACATCCCAGGCCTGGTTTTACTAGTCTGTTAGCTACACAACTCCTTGGCTTACAACAGCTTTGCATGGTGTAGAAGGGAGGTGTTATCTGCATGCCTTTATATGACTAAGTTACTCTGCCATGAATCTAGTGTATACAAATTAAGATGAAGGACAAGATTCTTGATTCCACCCACAAGAAGGAGTAACTCATTTGAACAGAGAAATATTTCAGACATAGCTTGAAGGGCATTTTGAACTAGCACAGACATGTTCATTTGGTGACAAATACTCCTCTAAGGTCTACACACTCCTACGTGGTCTCCTACATAGGAGAATTCTAGCTAATTAATTTGTCAGACAATATTTCTTCTTCAGCTTGCAAAATGATGGGAAATGCATGGATGCACAGAAAAAAAAATCTGCTTCTACAGGAAATAGGTCAAAATCCCCAGAGAAAAATATAATCTGGTTACTAGATAGATGGTTGTTACATTTGGTAGTTACAGTCAAAACATGGTGCAATGCTCATTGCACAGCAATTAGTTGCACAGTACAAATAGTCCTTTTTATTTTGCATTTTAATTTCCCACATAGCTAGAAGAGCTAATGAATGGGCTCTGCTTCTTCACACTAAAAGCTTATGCCTCCGCCAACACTTTTTCCACTTATGAAGGTGTTCTTTATAATAAAATTTCCCAAATTTCTTCTGCCATCACTGGCCAGCTCCCAGTGAGACCTATCTCATGGCATTCCATGGTGACGATATGAGATGTGGTAACAGCTCATCTGACATAATCTTTAGGTCTCAAAGGTAATACCAAATTTAAAACATACAGAGGTGTCATGGTTTAACCCCATTCAAAAACTAAGTCCTGCACAGCTGCTCACTCCCCCTCAGTGGGATGGGGGAGAGAATCAGAAGGGTAAAAGTGAGAAAACACGTGGGTTGAGATAAAGACAGTTTAATGGGGAAAGCAAAAGCAGCACACACAAGCAAAGCAAAACAAGGTATTCATTCACCACTTCTCATGGGCAGGCAGGTGTTCAGCCATTACTGAAAAGCCAGGCTCCATCACACGTAAGGGTGACCTGGGAAGGTAAACACCATCACTCCAAAAATCCCCTCCTTCCTTCTACACAATAGCAACTTACATTTCAGGTAATTGAGAGCCTTATCCTTTGCAAAAGCATAATTAGTCTGAGACCAATAATATCTAGAGCTTGGGAAAATATCTTCAGCCAGCTTACAGATGCTGTGTTAGATTCAGTACTGAGGCACCTTGCTGAGAAACATGTGGAATGGGGTTTCCACACAATATTCAAACTATCCCCACTAAAGAAAGCAGGTGGCTTGGGAGATTTTAATCCACTTGCATTTGTGAGTTGACATTCAAGATTTTTTTCTCTCTTTAAAACCATCAATCAAAAGTATTTGCAGAATCATGACTCATGATTCTATGAATCAAAAGTATTTACAGATTTAAGAAATTATCACCAAATAGACCTGGCCAAGAACTGGATTTTCTGTTTCACAGAACTTTTTTCCCCATTTCAATTTCCCCCATTTCAACCCAATATATTCTATTGTTCTGGTGTTACAATACACTTCATATAGAGTTTAAATTTCTTTGAACAATTCTAAATAAAACAACTCGCATTTTAAAAATTTATTAAAGTGCTCAAAACATTCTTTCCTGGACATTTTTTTTTTAAACACTGTATCAGTTCTCTTTGGAATAGATTTTCATCAACTTGGCATATTTTTCAAAGCATTTCAATTTTGACAGAAATAATGCTGCATTAGCAAAAGGAATCTCTGAAAAAGCTACACTAAATATTGCATGTACTGTATTCATCATACACCTTTCTATTTCATTCCTTAAATTTACAGTTCCTCGACAGCTTCATGTGAACCCAGAACAGAAGCATAAAAATGTTAGCAGTCATTCTGAAAAGTCTTAGTTCAAGACTTTTTTATGGCTTCAGCAGTTATTTCCTTCAAGATATTCTTGGTGATATTGCTCTAGTAGCTATTTATATCTGAATGAAAAATGCCAGGGAAAAAAGAAAGCCCAGCTGTGCTTGAGAAAATGTTAAAACGCATAGCAGCTTAGAGAGCCACTGCTCTTAGTGACCCACTGAAAGGAATCACTAAGTAAGAAGCTTCTTCCCCTCCCTTCAAGTCTTTTCCTTATGAGAGGAGGTTTTTAAAGCCCGCATTACAAAACAGAAATACTGAAGGTCTTTTGCATGTGCTAAGCCAAATGTACTGTAAGAGCTGCTCTTGGATACAGTCACACCTCTGATTAGCTCTGTAAACTTTAAATCCTTTTTATGTCAGCCTGTACTTTAGCACATCAGGTTCTCTCTCTCTGACAAAGGTGGCACTGAAGTTCTTGATGCAGCAAATTTCTTAGTTGATAAGCTAAATTCATGAGATGACTTGAACAAAAGAGCTCTAAAATGATCACAATCTACATTTATTCACTGTTCCTTAAAAGGGCTGGTTTTTTGACTTGTATTTACCTTGAGGAGTAACAAATAATTTTTTTATTTGGTCCAGGGATTAAACATTCAGAATACACTGGAAATCTCTCAATTTACCAGGTTCAGTTAAAAAAGATGCATGTACAGCATTTATGTAGTGTTTTGACAGACTTTATTTTCTGCTTAAGTGATTCAGTTTCCCCTGGATACATATGGCCCTTTCTTTGTTATGCAGAACTGGAATTGCACAGGAGGATGAGGTTATTGGCTAAGTTGCAATACATTCATTAAACAAGTAATTTCAAATAGCTTTCAATAAATGAAACGTTCCATAAGTAAAATCAGATTCTCAGCTACTTTAAACATTAGGCTGCCAGGCTGAATGAGAAAAAAACCCCATAGTATCTATTAATAAAAACAGCCCACTAGTTAACAACAAACACAACAGCACAGCCAACATAGTCAGAAGAGCCAGTAACCTTCAGACTTCTGTACCCACCAAAGTTTCAGATTCAGGCAAGTTTTTGATTGCTCTAGAGCAGCTGAGCAATTTTTTTGAATGAGAAGGATGAAATACTGAAGAATCTGGCAATTTCAAGACCCAGATACTTAAAGCACTCTGAGTAAAAGTTCAATATTAGGTAAGAGGATCAGTGCAAAAGAGGACAGCAAGTTACAGGGCTTAACAGACTGTCCAGCACAAAGATGCAGGAGGTCAGTGCCCACCTGGAGAACTGTCTAAATAACTCAGTGCATATGTTACCTTTAAGTCAACTGTTGACCCCCCTCAAGCCCAGTTTTGGATAGATCCAAAACTGCAGAGTTTTGAATATCTGAATCCCAGATATGGGTGAAGATGCATCCATGACTTCAAACACCTGAGCAGCTCCAGCCTCACAGATACAACTGGGCAGGCTGAGACAGCTGTGGGGACAGAATGTGGCACCTCAGAGGGTCACAGGTACTGGTGCATGTTCCTGAGACCACTCTTCATGTGCAAAGGCACAGTCAGTGCTTCCTGAATATAGACATTATCACCCACAGCTGACAACCACAATTGCATTAGTCAGAATGTAATGTCATATCATTTCCCTGGCATAAGCATGAGCAAGAAGACCTTGTCCCAAAATGTCAGATACATCATCTACAATATTCTTGGAAACAAAAGCCAGGTATAACAAAGAAACTGTAAGGGAAGAGAAAGGATGGACTGATATTGCTAAGAAAAGATGACTGAACTGGCGGCCCACGCAAGATGTTCTAATTCACCATCTTTTCTGCAGTAGTTCTGGAGGAGACAGGGAATAACTGCAGGTGAAAACTGACACCTCCCTGTGCATCTGTGCATGGCAGCCTGTCAGGACAGACCCTGACCTGGCAACCAGCCTCCACCAGCGAAAAACTGGGACCATCAATGTACATCTGCCCCTCACATACTGCAAAGGGTACCCGAGACAGTTTTCCCTCTCACAAGCCTCCCTTGAAGGGTAGCACAGAATAACTGAATTAGACTTCAGGTCAGGAATTCCCTGCAAGATCCTCTTCCTCTCTGTTGACTACAGAGGGAGTCCTTGGAAATTAAATTCTTAATTTTGTTATCCAAAATTAGTGAGCTAAACCTAGAGAAAGTGAAGTCCTTATCCTTTCCTCAAGGCATTTCCCTTGGGCAAAGTAGATACATTTTTAAGGTTGTTTTTAAAAAAAAAAGGTTTCTGATAAGTCATTGTTTGAAATTCAAACAAATATCTTGACATAATTTCCAAAAATGTTGAGAAACAAAATCTATTAACAGAAATGAAAGACACAAGCAAGCCAGACACCCAAGCCAAACTACAACTTCTAGTCACTTCTAGAGTCGTTGTGATCCTGTATCTCTTGCAGTGAACATTTATCTCTGCTGATGTGAATAAAACACTTAGTTAAAATTACTTATGCTATTTTTAATATTTGGATTGTAAATGCCCCATTCTATGTGGATGCAAGAAAAGGGTATCATCTCTATTTAGGAGAGGTTATAAGTCAAATAAAGTTTACTAAAAAATCAAAACTATCATGGTAAGCCAGTTTTTAAACACTATCATGCCTCTAGTGTATTACACTCCACAGAGGACAGAGGCTACAGTGAGACAGCTGTTGAAAGCAGCTTTGTTTATTGTTAACCAATGAACTTAGCAGGGGGAGGGATTCCTGTCACAAGGCAGGATATAAGGAAGGAAAAATAACAGTGTATTCCTATTGTTGTCTTTATTCTGTAATATTCTGTAAAATCCAAGTAGCTGATGATGCTATTTTCTTGGCAGCAGAACAAGGAGCTATTGTAATTAGAAGAAGCTGGGCCATTTTCATATCAAACAGCTTTCTGAAATACTATGGCAAGATTCAAGGTTATCAGAGAAGACTGTGGAGAAAGCCAACACAAATGAAACAAGGAAGAATGGAACTGGACACGGTGATATCTTCAGGTTCCTCAAAGTCAGCCAGCGCCACTCACTAGTCCTGCACATGGTCCACTGAAGCTGGTGGTGATGTTACAACTCAGAGCCAAAGCAGTACAATCAGACATGTCTAATCCTGCCCTCTGCATAAATTCCATGGGAGTGAATGGCAATGGCAAAGCTGGGCCTTCACTGCCTGTATAACAACTTTTTAATTCACTCACGGCGAGAAAGGTAGTCACCTTGCTGAAATATGGCATATAGAGAAATCAATGGGATATATTTATTTCCCAAGTCAGAGACACTGCAGACAGATCTCTCTTTTCTTGTTATTGCCTCTGTCCCCTCCCTCTCACAAAATGAATGCATTTACAAAATTAGAAACAGAAAGAGGGCAGAAAGCATCAGTTGATAGGTTTCTCTGTAACCATGGTGTTAAAATTGAGAGTGTTTACATTTGTAAATTTTTGTTTGTTTGTTTAAAAATACAGCTTAGCATAATGTATCAAATGCAATACTTTTGACATTTTTTATAAATATATTCTCCTTGGTTTTTTTAAATTGTGGAGTTATGCCAAGGTTTCTTAAGAAAGGTGTACATCAGTCATGCTCCAGAAATATCTGGTCAGCTGGATATTGCTACAGAGTGGCAAGAGAAAGACTACTGTGGAAGCACTAGTCTTTTCAGTCCAGAACACTGAGCTTTTTACTAGGAAATGTGAAAGATTAGCTATCTAGTTTTCAGCACTGAAAGAGGGTACCTAGAATTGTCTGGAATAAGTACTTGCCTTCAGGATGGAAACATATTTATTGCAGGTTCTGGTTTTCCACATGTCAGTCTGGGAAATTCTGCAGATGGAATGATAGAATCATTAATGTTGGCAAAGACCTCTAAGATCATCCAGTCCAACCACGAACCCAGCACTGCCAAGTCCACCACCCAACCATGTCCCTGAGTGCGACATGTGCATCTATTTTAAATACTTCCAGGGATGGTGAGTCCACCACTTCCCTGGGCAGCTTGTCACAATGCTTGAAAACCCCTTCAGTGAAGAAATATTTCCTAATATCCATACTAAACTTCTGGTGCAACTTGAGGCTATTCCCTCTTGTCCTATCCCTTCTAACTTGGGAAAAGAGTCTGAGCCCCACCTGGCTACAGCCTCCTTTCAGCTGGTTCTACAGAGTGAGAAGGTTTACCCTGAGCCTCTTTTTCTCCAGGCTAAACATCTCCAGCTCCCTCATAAGACTTGTGCTCCAGACCCTTCCCCACCTTCATCGTCCTTCTCTGGGATATGTAACATGAGAGTTTTTTCTTGTCTTTCTATGCAAAACAGGGGAGACCAAAAGGCTCTTCCTCCAACCCACTCCATTCTATACATGTCTGTGTCCGTACAAGTCTGTGGAAACAGCCAGGGTTTTAGAGAGACCATCCTCCCTTCCCAGTTTCCCACTTTTCCCTGTCTCTGGAATGACCTGAATTCCCAGAGCTTTCCTGCTATCATGGCTGCAGGCCTGAAGGCAGCAGAGCAAAGCAGGGCTGCGCCCAGCAGCACTGAGGGCAGGACAAGCCCCCTGCAAGCAGGCTGAACCCTGAGAAGAGCTGGAGGGGTGTGGAGGCTGCCACAAGCTCCAGGGATGGGCAGACATCTCCTGTGCTCCCCAGCACGTGCACGGGCTTCTGCAGCAGCACCTGGGGCTCCTCAGCAGGGCACTGCAGCCACAGGGCTTGACTGACGGCTGGCAAAAAAGTTTTTGGCTTACTTGGATTAAATGTATCACAATCATAATGAGGAAGAAGATAAAGATGAAGATCAAGGTGATGATAAACAATATCCTGGCAACTATAGAGTGGTTGAGCCATGTTGGGAGAAAAGGAAAGCAAATTGGGAGGGGAGAGAGGCTTGCTCCTTGCATTGCCCATTGCCCAGAAGGACACGTGCAGCAGTGCCCAGGATCATTCCTACCTTTGCTGTGGGCTCCTGCCAGGCCAGCCCACTGAAAAACTTCTTTTGCCTGAGACACCTGTTTGCAAGAGTAGCAGCTCCCTGGCTGTCTTGCGGCTCATTGAGCCTCTTCAGCAGCAGCTCAGTCTTGGAGACCATCCTCGCACAGAGCAGCTGCAGCTTGGGCAGGCTGCAGTCCGTGCTCAGGGCTCCTGTCACACGGGCGATGAACATCCGCACAGCTCCATCCGACACCTGCGAGTGCAGGGGATGCTCAACCCTGGCCTGAAGGAGCTGTGCTGGGACCGGCACACGGCCTGGGCTGTGGGAGCCTCCTGCTTTGTTGGGAAGCCAGGACCTTTCCTTTTCCTGTTTCCGGGATCCCCCTAGAGGGGAACGCTCTTCTCCAGCAGTGTCCTCTCCCATGGTGCTGACAGCAGGGCGGCTCTTGGCCCACAGGTCCAAGAGAGTCTCCTGGTTTCTGTTTAGCCTATGCACCCCTTTGGGTTCTCTGGGTGTTGGCTCTTCCTCTGTTTTCACATTGTCAAATACCTTGTAGAAAACAGGATTATGTTCAACCCAGTATCTGATATCCCTCTGCCTGTGCTGGTACATCTGAATAGGGCTCTTTCTTCGATTTGCTGCTTCCTTTGAACCTTCCTGTCTGAAGGCAGATTTGTTGCCAATGTGGTTTAACCCACTTCCCAGCGGCTTAATGCTGGCCATTTCAAACCAGATTCGAGCTGGTTTTGCTCCCAGCCTGTGGTTGACTTTTCCTCCATTGCCAGCACCTTTTGCACCTTCTGCCTGGCAGGCGGTGGCTGGTGTGGGACAAAGTTTTTCACAGCCAGGGTGCTTTGAGCATCATGCTGCTTGTTCTGGAGCTCAACTGCCAGTCACTGTGCTAGAAAATACTTTCCTTCTGTCCATGTCTCTGGTCCAGCTCGTATTCCAAATACTGTTCAGCATCACCAGCAGCTCATTGATTGTTTCACTTTCCTGCCTGGAGAGGTGCTGAGAGGAATATGAATTTGCTATGAAATCTTTATGGTTGCTGAGATCACCCTTGGTGCTGGTCTGGTTCTGGGCATTATTGTTCCATGGTCTCCCAGCAAAGTCTCCTTGAATTGGATGTTCAGCTCCACTGGTTTTGAGTTGTCTGGACTGTGCTGCTTCCACTATTTCTCCCTGTGTCTGTACCACAGAACCCGTGGGAGCTGTAAAACACCAAGAGAGCACATCAGTACTCGCTGTCACAAGCAGCTTTCTGCCAAAACACAGGGGCACCGTTTCACCCCAAGTAGCAGGCACGTGTCTCTAAGGGGGAGCACAGTCTGAGGCCTCTCAAGTCTCGACTGAGCTGCCTGCACTGGCCTCTGGGCTGATTTAAAATCCTCACAGGGATGAAGTTCCTCTGGAGGGGCCGCCCAGGTTTAGAGTCCCTGGGACTGGCCAGGAGCTGCCAGCCTGGACTGATGCCACTGAGGTGACCAACACTGGCTGGGAACACTCCAAAATGGGGCTGTGCTGCAGCAGCTCCTCCATCTGGAGGGAGAAGGGAAATCTGAGGTGCAATCCCCATGGTCAGGACACCTACCACTGCACTGGGCAGTGCTGGTGCTGCGCAGGTTCTCACAGAGGAAATGGATGGTACTGCACAGGGTCTCGATGGGGCTATGTTCCTTGCAGAGGCAGCAGGACATATCCCTGGGCACTTTGCTAAAGAAGAGGTAACTGAAGAAAAACCTGGTATCCCAATCTGTGTCACCAAGTCCAAGCTAGGAAACACATAGAGAACACATCGTGCTTGTGCTTCAATCTCTGCCACAGCTCTTTAAAACTTGCCCCAGCCCAAATTTAAAAGGAAAATTATGCTCTCCTGATTTTGGAGAGTTTTTCAATTAGATTACCTTCTCCATCAGCAGCAACTAGGCGATTTTACCTTTGAAAATGGAACCAGACCCCAAATACAATTTGAAAGAGAAACACCCACACCTTGATAGAAAATTCCCCTTTAAAAACCTGGAGCATCTCACCTAAAAGGGGCTGTTCTGCCTCCAAGCTGGTGAGTTTGTGGGGTTCCCAAAGGTAAACAGCAACCTTTAGGCTTTTTGGGGTTGTTCTGATTTAGTGGAAGAGGGATTTGTTTCCCAGGCAGACCCCTTGTCCCAGCACCTGTCCCAGTCTGCTGGCAGCTGGGTCTCAGTCCCACATACTCAAGTGTTTCCAGGTGGAACGTTTTCTGGAGGAACATGAGCAGTGTCTGTAGAGACACTTGCGTTGCACTCAAGTCCCTGCAAGGGTCCAAAAGAGCACATTAAATTCTCAGGTGACTGTCAAGATCCTGAAGGGATGAAGAAGCAAGGCTCACTCCAATCTGAGAGTGTTAACAAGGGATGGCAGTTTATTTAAATGAGAGGCTTATATAGAGGGTTGCAGGAAGGTTCCAGAACTTGGGTGGAGATTGGGAAGGGCATGAAAATCCTCTCACATGTATGGTAAAAGAAGGAAGGGCAACAACTTGTATAGGGAAAACTGGGGAGGAGACAACCATATATGATGAGACTGCACTGTGGCAGATCTCAACCAATGGGAAAACAGGGAGAACATGAGGGAGAACTGGGGAACCATTTTGAACAATATAGTACATATATATATAACAATGAGCATATAAAACTATAAGAACATATAACAACATTGGGAGCCATCAGAACACTAAACAGAGTCCGAATATTTCTTCTTCTTCAGACATCTCACAACTTGATGGTCTTCTTCTTCATCTCCAGGTCTCAACAAACTGTTCCATGCTGTTTCTTCCATTCTTCATAAGACTGTTCTCTCACAGGTGACATTGGCAGAACTCTGCTCTGAGGACCAGCCCAGGTCCCTGATGATGCTGGTAGTATTGGCAGAGGACTGCACAGCTTCTCGGTGATTCTGCCCCAAGTCTGTAGTTCAGGTTCCTCTTTAAAGCAGCAAATAGACACTAATTTATGGCCCAAATACTCTGAGATTTTTCAGCAACATAACTCGGTAGCCTTTAAGAATTTATGGGAAAAAAAAAACAAACCAAACTCTCTAAACCCTATGATTCTAACTGTCAAGTATCTTATTTGTATAATTAGCATAATTAACAACCTAGAAATCCAAATTCCCAGCTCTGAGTTCAAAAGACCCACAGGCAGCAAGATTATTATCCAGGTTGTTAAACAATATGAGGTAGCCCCTCTGGGAGAACCTTCTCCATCCCACCCTTGGTTACACAGCACTGATCCCCTACACGTCTACACCTCCAGTACTTGGAGGGACACCAAGCGTGGCTCCTCACAGAGCCCACCTGGCACACAGCCCTAGGAAGAGACTTAGAGCACATTTCTGAGGAGCTGTGCTGAAGGATGCTGCTTACCAGGATCACAACTGGGTTTACAGATCACAGGTTTATAGTTAAAGCAGGCACCACCTGCAAGGTCAAAGACTGGGGAGCAGGTCAGAGACCTAAACTAACACCTTCAACAAACCAAATACAGACCTATGTACCTCAGTAAACACGCTGGAGGAATATAATATGAATTTCCCAGTAAACCTTATTCTATAAAAGAAATTTCTCCACTACTCCACCTATAGAAAAAAACATTGCAGAGACTATGGCAAACATTTCAGATTTCATGGGAATTTCTAAAATAGTAATTAATTTTGTTATTTCTTTTGAGAAATTAAATTAATAGGTATAACTAATGCTTACCTAACCCTTATTTCCCCCTTGCTGAAAGTAAAAGTAATGATGGTATTTACAAAATTGCTTGAGATCTACCTGTCCCTTTTCAAACCCGTACAACATTATTTCAGGTCTTTATAAATAGTTGCAATTCTGTATATGTAAACTTTTTCCTGAATTTAGAAAAAGCTACAAATCTATTATGGCATCCCTCTTACAGGAAGGATTGTGACAGGAAAAAACTTTTTCAAGAATTTGTACTTTGGAAGCCTTTTCCAAAAGGCAAAAGTGGATGACTATAAATCTCATGCAATACAGACAGTAGAAAGTAAAAGTAAAGTAAAAGACAGTAGAAATTTCTCACTAAACTCTCAGTTCTTTAATTAAAGTTTCTACTAAGCTGTTCTAGACACATATATACAGTTTTTCTCCTCCTTCCTGCAGAAAAGGAAAATAATGACTGAAGAATTTAAAAACAGCAGGAACAAGCTCTGGGGGAATACAGTAGATACCACAGTACCTGAATAGGACAATAAAGATGGGTCCACTTACTTCTCAGCCACATCTGTAGCCTGCCCTTCCATACATACCATTACTTAAAATGTTATCTTTCTTGAGTCAAATGTTTAAATAAGTATTATCGGACAAATCTACTGATTTCAGCTATTGGGGAATAATTTTGAATAAACTTATTATTTACCCCTTCTTTGTCATCAGTTTTGATGATGCTGTTAATGTAACCCAGAAACTGGAGAATAATTCAGCACAGACAGCACAACAATAAAAATCTGGACATGATTGATGTGAATGTCTTTGGACCTATTTTCTAAGCAAATGGAATAGAAACCACTACATACTGCAATATGGTAAACACTTCTGATGACAATAAATGAGGAATGATTGTTACTTAAGTGCAGTGTTAGGGGTCATTTGACATAAAAGAAATGTCTTAAAACAGGTTACCTACCTTGTTCTACCATACTCATTCTGCTTCATCTGGTACAGTTAGAAATCTGTCTGCTATTTTTAGATATCTCCAGTGTTGAGGCTCAAAGTGGTGATCTCAAGGATGAAACATCTGAATCTCACTTCCAACGAGCTGAAAGGAAGCCAAGGTTTTAATTTATAGGAATTGAACTTTTATACAAGAAAGGATTAGACTACAGAAATTAAATTCTACTCTCCTAAAGGAAAAATAAGTCTTGTATTACTATTACTTTGGAATGAGGGAGAAAGAAAAAAAGAGCATTTAGAAACCATTTTAGGCCAGCAACTCACAACAGTGATCACACAAAGACAACATAGTGCAGCCCTGTAGAGATAGCCAAGTTAATTTTAAGCTGGCTGGCCAAGTATGAGAAGTTTAAGTTAGAAGGCCCTCATGGCAGCAAGGAACAGAGTACTGGTGTGCCTACCTGCTGAGAGCCAATTACCCTATCAGACTCTTGTATTGCCACTTCTGATACTTCAGTGGCTAAATTAAAACTAGTTCAAGTATTGATAACTCCAGTTTATTATTCCTAAATAATTTTCTAACAGTAGCTTTTGAGATGGTAATGCATCTTCACAGTGACAACTCCTACACATTCTTTCTTGTTTCAAAAAGGAAATGGGGATTAGTCCACACTTGAAAAGGTCCCTCAAATTAGGAGGTATCAGTTGCTCCAAATCAGGAAGTATTTGAAATACACTTCTAAGAAAATCAGATTATTCAGTCTTTCAAGTTGCAAATTACATTTCTTAAAGGGATTGGTATGTCTTGTATGATATTTGCATATATACAGTCTTCTTATATTTTAGAATTATTTCTGATTGATTCCTGGTGTTATAATAATTTAGTTTATTGTGTAGCTATCAGATGAATTTAAAAAAAAAAACAAAAAAACCCACCAAAACTCTAAGAGAACTCAGAACTATTTGCAAATCAGGGAGTATCTAAAATTTTTTTGCAGGTGTCCAGCCCAAATAAATCTGAACTTTCTCTGAAGGAGTAATTCTCACATAGTTGTTTGTGCTCCTATAGCATTAAGCACAACTGTGCTTTAAGAATCTCTGTCAGTGAGAGAACTGAAGCAGTGCTGTTGAATGCAAATTATGTTATAAAAAATTACAACCTTCCAAAGCAGACATCATCAATAAATGGAAAAGAATATTTTAGGAAACACAAAACTTTCTAAGAATAGTCTTCTTTGATTCCTTCTGTGTACCAGTATGATTGCAGTTTACCTTGTACAGCTTAAACTGAGCACACAACTACTGCTGGCTGTTTTCTTGTTCTAATACAGGTCATTTAACATAAGTCACATAAGGTCTATTTGGAGATGATTTTTGCAAGTGCCATTCCTCTGAAACATAAACTTCTGATGTATGAGATTTCTAAGGAGTAAGCCTGTGACATCTGATACAAATCTTGGTAAAGGCTACAGATGCAGTAGTGAATGCTGTAAACAAAGTAGGATTTTTTTTCTAAAACAATAAACCCTAAAAAAGAGCAAGAGCAGGAGATATCCTGGTGAATCAGGAGGCCTGGAAATGCTTTCAGAGTACTACAGATCAGACTTCAATCCTTGCAGCACTCAACAGGACCCATGTGCTCCCTGAAATACAAGCTGGCCAGTCCCCCAGCCCTTCCAGGAAGCCAGCTTCCACCACAAGGTGCTCACTGTCAAATTAGTTGCCCCTTGATGAATAAAGTTATATGCTTCATTATCTATGTTTAAACCCTTGCTGCTACATAATCAGGCTATTAACACCAGCCACTCACACATTCTTTGAGATTTGGGACAATTCCACAATTATTACGCGCTGGCCACTGTTAAATTTTGGAGTCATTTACTCTGTATTAATTACATCATGTGAGAGAAGGGTATGAGTAACCTCTTACTAACGTTACCCGCAGTACATAACACATGCACAGGGCCTCAGTGACAGACTGTGGGGTTCATGCCACAGTCTGTCAACTAATAGTGCTACAGTTTAGTGATTTCTAAGCTAGGAAAGGAAATAGCAGCTAGTCTAGAGCTACTATTAACTTCAGACTTAAGAAGTACTCAGGGTAAAGAGCATTATATAAAAATCTCATTATTACTCTGCCTCCTCCTGCATTTGAGTTTCATCCCTTTGGTTATTTATGCCCCTCTGCCTGTGCTGTATGTGTCTCCTCTTCTGCAGGTGACAAGAAGAACATACAGAGGGACTAGTAATGACACCTAATAGTACCTAAAGAGGGGAGCTTGAAAGCATCAGGCTTAAAATTGCTCTTCACTAGTGTCTTATACATCTTTACTTCCTGCCATATTTCAAGCAGCAAATGCAAATAATGTTCCTCAGCTCCTGACCAGTAAATTTTAGAAGAATGTTGGAGTCCTTTAATTTGATTGTCAGAGACAGTACAAACTGCAAACACCAAGAAATAGAAATTACTTCTTCCTCTCTGTGCCACTGTAATATCGACATGTCCTTACCTGTAAAAGATTTCAATATTTGTGTCATATTTTAATAACCAAAGGAACTCTTTACACTGTCAATGATTTCTTACTAAGATGTAAGTCAAGAACAATCTCTGATCTTCTAGTGGACACTGAAAGCACTTTCTTCATTAGGCAGGCTCCATCTAACATCTGACAAGACTTTCCTCATCTTGGTTATCATAGGAAACTGACTTAAAAATTATCTTATGGATTCACATTTATGGTCAGCAATAAAGGGCTAGAATCATATATAAGCCATCAAAATCGTATGATAGTTTTAATGGTCACTAAAAATCAGCATGTATTCTACTTAACAGAAAGTGTGAATTAAGTTTAGTTGTTTAATCTGCTTTTTGTAATCTGGTTCTGACACCTGCATTCCTTTAGATGCTAAAATGAAATGTTCCATGCTACACAAGCAGAATGGTTTTTCACTGAGTTGCTTCTAACTGCTGGCTAGGTGAGTTTTCCTTCATACTTTCACCACTTTATAGCTTTATTGCAGTATCTCACTTCATCTTTTAAATATCGACCTTAGAAAATGTAAGTCTGTAAAGCATTTATGGTGACTACACGATTACCACATCTCACCTGTTGCTGCCATCATATGGTCCATAATTAACCTTCAAAGTGCTTCATTGCTATCTCAGCTTGAGTAATAAAATCCTTGAGACAAGCACCATGGCTTCCTTTCATTTCTAGAGAGCTTGCTTTTCTTGCAATCAATAACAGATTTATAATAAATTATTAATATCTCTGTCTCTTTCAGCCCTTCATTTGTATTGAGCAGAACATTGCTAAAGCCAACAGATGTCTAAGGTCACACTGGAGGAGAACTGCATCTTGTGGCATCAGTTTCACTGTTTTTTTCATGCATTTTGGCAGGCTGACCAGTCGTGCTGTGGTTACAGGTACATTGGGAAAATCCAAAAAGGTAAAAACAGGTAGATGTGTTTGCCACCCACATTCCAAAGAGCAAACACTCCAGAGATTCTTAATATATAGGCTGTATATAAGTTTCCATACCAAATTTTCAATTTTCCCAACTTCAGGGGAACTGCTCAGTATCTTAATTTAAAACTTAAGCCTGAGGAGATTTGTTTAAAGGAACTAATCCGGCTAAATACACTAACATGAGGAATTTACACAAGCTAGCTCTCCACATTTGCATCTCCCTGAGGCAGTATTCTAATGGAACCATAGTGTAAGACTATTACTGCCTCACAAATCTGACATCTTCAATCCTTTATTAAATAGTTTAAGAAAAAAAAATTATAGGTCAGTAACCATCTGACTAAAGCTTAACTTGGAACAACAACCATTATCTGCATTGTTGTGGCTTTTATTTCTATAGCTTAGATATCTTAAAAGAAAAAGGATAATGATCTGTCTAGAACAGTGTTCCATCATCTGTGCTGACTATCCAGATGACAGAAGGTCCATTTTCCTTGTTATTTCTTACAGTCAAGTTTCCATCCAAATTCCTTTACCAGCAGGTCAGAAGTCTGCTTTTCTTTCTGCAGAGCATGAAAAGTGTTCCTGACCCCAACCCTTCCTCAGTGATACAAATGGTTTTATGATTTTGTGGGCATGATGGTATTTAGTTGAAGGTTGGACTTGATGATCTTGGAGCTCTTTTCCAACCTGAATGTTTGTATGAACAAGCTAACCCTGGGAACTCAGCTTTTTTCAGGCAGAGGCACGGGGTGCCCAGCCAGAGGGATGCCTCATTCTCAGTGGTGTCACAGAGCACAGAACATCCTGAGTTGGAAGGGACCCACAAGGATTATCAAAGTCCAACTTCTGGCCTTGCACAGGACAATCATTAGAGTCCCACCATATGCCTGAGAGCATTGTCCAAATGCTTCTTAAACTCTGTCAGCCTGGTGCTGTGACCACTGCCCTGGGGAGCCTGTTCCAGTGCCCAACCACCTTCTGGGTGAAGATTCTTTTTCTCATATTGAGCTGAGGGTGTGCCCTTGCAGCCAGGAGGGCCAGTGGTATCCAGAGGTGCATTGGGAAGAGCCTGTCCAGCAGGCCAAGGGAGGTGACCCTGCGTGTCCAGCCAGCCACATCTGGAGTGCTGTGTCCAGTTCTGGGCTCCTCAGTGTTGGGGAAGAAAAACAATTAATAACAGAAGGAAACCTGAAGGGATTATCCAGCAAGCCCTGGGCAGCAGGTACTGAAAGGGGTTCCTCCCTTCGCTAAGACAGGAGCCTGCCATGAGAGGATACTTTGCAGACCAGGACTGTTTTCACCTATCTAATGTGTATTAGCACTGTCTCCCCTTGCAAGATATGGAAGATGTTGCAAGATATCTAGAAACCCTTTGTTCCTCCTCTCCAGGTGGTCCTGGTGTGGAGAAGTGCTAACCTGTACAATGAAATATAGGGATTGGATTTCCTAAGCCCTAATTAACATAATTTTTCCCCCTTATTAACATGGCCTACCTCCTCATTAACATATCACAGTCCTCGGTTCTGTATATTGAAATGTGAGTGATCAATAAAAGTCTCAGTTTCTACCCCCAAACTGGGATCATGTAGATTATTGACTGGCCAACACCTCAGTACAAGGAGAAGGAGCTACTAGAGAAGGTCCAGCAGAGGCCACAAAGATGATGGGGGGTCTGGACTATCCTCTTATGAGGAGACATTGTGTGAGCTGGGCCTGGTTAGTCTGGGAGAAATCTCATCAATTCACATAAATATCTCAGAGGTGGGCGCCAAGAGGATGGTGCCAGACTCTTTCCAGTGGTGCCCAGTGACAGGACAAGGAGCAGTGGCCACAAACTAAGACGGGAAGTTCCTCCTCAACGTGAGACAGACCTTCTTTACACTGAGGGTGGGCGAGCACTGGAGCGTCCCAGCCTGGGGTGGGGGGGTTGGATATTCTCGTTCTCCGGGCACATTCCAAACCCACCTGGTCGATTCCTTCCCCCGTCACCTGTCACCTGTCGTCACCTGTCACCTGCCGTGTCAGAGGGGTTTGTTTGGGCTGGAGGATCCCAGGCCGTGCCTTCCAGCCCGAGCTGTGCCCGCTGTCACCGGCACGGCCCGCGGCAACACCTGCCCGGCGCTCGATCCACGGGCACGGACCCGAATCCTCACCCTCATCCTCACCCTCACCCTCATCCTCATCCTCATCCTCACCCTCACCCTCATCCTCATCCTCATCCTCATCCTCATCCTCATCCACATCCTCACCCTCATCCAGCCCCGCGCCGAGGGCGGACACGGACACGGACACGGACAGGGCCCGGCCCGCCCGTGGCGCCCCCTGGCGGCCCAGCCTGCTCGGGCCGAGCGCCGCGGCCGCTCCCGGGAAGGCGCGCCGAGGGAACACGGTGTTTGTTCCTTGTTGTGGCGCCCTTTTCCATGGGCAGGGGGGCACCTCCCGAGGTCGGGACCCCACCTTGCAGAGGGGCAGTCGCTGCCGATCCCGGCGAGGGCGCGGTGGGGATTTTTGGGAGGCATTCCCTGCCCATCCCCGCCTGCAGAGGGCCCCGGGACATCACCGAGACCCTCCAGGGCCAGGTGTGGCTGCTTTGTAACCTCGGGGAGGCAATCCACCTGCTCCAGGGCCGAAGGAAACACTTCCCTTCTGCTGATGTGAGGCTTTTTGGTAATCCAGATCCAATTCACAGGTTCACAGCCAGCCCTGCAGAGCCTGGGGGTCAACACGACCATTGATCAGCTTGTTTTGCGTCACAGCAATAAGAAACTGTATAAATAAGACACTTTAGCTTAAGTATTTTGAGCTTTTGGTAAAACCTTAGGGGTTTTAGCTATAACATTTTAGTTAAAGGGACTTTCTGGCTATGCACGTGTAGAAATTTGTTAGCTGCAAATGTATCTTTTGCAGGAGGCCGCAAGGCCTAGTGAAGAGCTGCAAAAATACTAAAATAGAACTTAATTCAAGTTTACCCAGTCGGAACTCAGCTAGATTATCACAAGCAGCTACGAAACAAACACAAGCTAAGGGACTTTACAGAGCAAAACAACAAAACAGGGTCTAACAAAAAGGTCAGAGGCTCAAAGCGATGAAGAGCTCCTGAAAGAGCAGCCGAGAGGCCGAAGGAACCAACACGACCAACCAAAACAAGAACTGCCCAAGTGCCGGCCAGGGCACTGCCCCAGTTATGCCCAGCTATGCATATATATAAGATTACCAGTATACACTATCAGTATGTAATAGATCTTGAAAAAAATTGCTGTGCATATGCAGTAGAAAAGTGCACAAAATACACGGGTTTGTACAGTGTGGGTGGAGTGGGTTAGGCAGAGCCATCCCCTCACTTCTTGCCAGTGTTCAACAAAAAAATACCTGCTACTCCAGGGGGCAGACTCTGAGCAGTTCTTTATCGACCAGGATTAGCTGGGAATTTTGGCATCAACAGCACCCTGAATGAGGCGGGAGGAAGAGAGCCGTGGTCCAGCCCGTGCCAAACAGCTTTCCATGGTGTCACTGCCTCCCCCTGGCTCAACAGCTGGGAACAAGCCCTGGCAGTATCTGGGCAAGGAACAGCGAGGAACAAGGTAACAAAGACAAAGCTGAACCCTTTTCTTGTGCCTGGAGCAGTCACCCAATGCTGGTGCCCAGGTGTGGCCCTGCACCACGTGTAGGAACAGGTGTCCCATGTTTGGGGTCGCTGGAGCACACAGGCAGGTCCTGGGTGTCCTGCCATGCCTGGTCAGTGACCTGCACGAGCTGCCCCAGCCTCTCGTTTACACTGCAGTGTAGCCCTGGCCTTTGATCCTATGGGTCTCACCCCAGTTGTTTCTTCACATTTTTCAATTGAGGTAACATCAGGGACTGAAAAACACTCAATTTTTGCTTGGTATGGGAAAGCTGGAGTAAGCTGCTTTTCTTCCTGTAAAGACAAGAAAAACAAACCTTTGGTTTCACATATCTGTATGCAAGATTCAGCTAGGTTTTCTCTGTGCAAGCTCAGCATATACTTACTGAAACATACAGTTTTTCCTCCTTTCTTGGGCATTTCCAGATCCACCACCATTCTCAGGGCTCTTCTCTGAGGCCATTCCAGATTTTTCAGCATCTTTTCTGAGGTGCCAGTGTCAGAATTGGACACAACGTTTGACAATGATCACCACTGGTGCAAAGAAAACTAAACAAACCAACCAAATGAAAACCCCTAATGCCTTCTGAGTAATCTCTCTTTCTTAGGACAGTGGAATAAGGATGTCTACCTCATCATAGGACAATTATTCTGTCAATTTAGAAATTTCTGACCAGGAAAAAAAAGAGATTGACTTTCATAACCCTTTTAGCTCCAGAAGAGGACTCTTTCTTCTAAAATCCTTACTCACAGTCTTGGGATGCAAAGTCTGGATCCTTTTTCTGACATTGACCTACCTGAATTCAGGTTTTTATTCCTGATTTACAGTATTACAGACAGCTTGCAGGCATGCCCAGTCTTCTTTTCCACCTGAATTCAGGTTTTAATCCTTGATTTGCAGTATTACAGACAGTTTGCAGACATGCCCAGCCTTCTTCAATAGCTTCTTAATCCTTTTCTCCCCTGAGGTGGTGGCAATTACCAGAGACTACCCTAATTCTTACAGTGCTATTTTTTGAAAGTTAAACCAAAATGTAGATCTTAGATGAACACCTTACAGGAGACCATTTTATGAGCATTTCTTTTTCCAACCAAGCCGGGGATTTTCTCAAGTTGCATATTGTTTTGCTGACCAGATTAAGTTTTCACAGCCAATCTAAGACTACAGTGAGCTTGATGAGCGAATGAAACTTGTAATTCACATCCTGCTTCCTTAGTGTGCAGTGAATGAAACTTGCCAGACAGTGTAACCCTTGCTGGTCCTAACACAGGTTAGCTCCTCATTTTCAGACATAGGGTCAATCACAAGAAAGGATCTAGTTCAGTACAGTCCTAGTAAAAGAAAGAAGCAACACAACCCCGTACCTAAACTGTCTTCAAAGGCCAACCTAGAAACATTTGTACATTGTTCTGAAAAAATTCCTCATGCCCAAGTTAGTGGGCAATATCAGGGTATTCACCTGATGCAATGGAAAGTGAGCCTATGGATTTGTGCATACCAGGCCAGTGGGAAGAAATTGCCCACCTTGGAAAAACAATCAGGCCCATTTTTATGTAGCCCAAAGTCATACCTTACAGGAGTGGGTTTTCTGCTGTGACAGGAAAATAGACTAGGAGAGCAACTCTTTCTTCCTTTGAGTTTACTGTCAAAAAGGTTAGCAGTGAGCCTTTTCACACAGAATCACAGAATCATTTCAGTTGGAAAAGACTTACAAGATTTTCACGTCCAGTCTCCACCTGTCTACTAGACCATGGCACTAAGTGCTGCATCCAGTCATTTCTTGAACACCTCCAGGGATGGTGACTCCATCACCGGGCAATCCATCCAGTGCTTAAGAAGAAATTATTCCTGAGAAGAATTTACTTTATGTTTCTACAAATGCCAAAATCCAAAATATGTTGGAGGATCCAAGTGTTGCCTTGCTTATAAGCAGGAATGAGCAAGCCTGGGTACTGTTTGAAAACCCAAAAAAACTACAGAAGGGAAAACAGACAAAAGAGGAAGGTAATAATAATGAAAAATCTATCCTAGTGAGCATGTATCTTCAGGAATTGGAATTTTTTATTTCACCTCTGGATAAGAAACTATACTATGCTATTTTATCTTTGCCATTCTCTTAAGGTCTTTGATAGATGTCATACTTTAAGAAAAATCATCAACAGTTTCAATTATTTATGAATGCTACAGAAAACCCCATCAAACAAGACATGGAAGGCAGGCAGTAGGATGAAGAGCATAGAACTCTAATAATTACAGATGGGTTAGTTCTTTAGAGATTGTTTTTTAAATGAGAAGAATTTTTCTTGACAAGTATAAAAGTGTTTCTCTACATAGTGGAGGGGCTAAACTGGGAGATATCAAATTCCTGATAATAAATATAATCTAAAGCACCTTTGTAAAAATCTTGATTTATCTGCAGTCAGATTCAACTTCTTCGTTGGAGAAAAACCCCACACTGATAGAGCTGACCCACTAGTAGAGCTGACTTATTTTTACAGTGCCCTAAAACTGACTTAATCAGTCCTTTCAGTCATTTGAGGATAAGACACCTAATGAGGGTGCCATAAATGTAGTCAGCTTCTCATTTCTGTATTTTAGCTAATGCTTCTTACCATATGGAATGGTGACATGAGCTGTGCTGCAGGCAGCAGATTCAGGGCAGTGTTTTATCTCCCAGACCTCTTCCTTCACCCACACCACAAGGCCAGTAGAGTTTTGTCTCTCAGTACTGTTAATCTAAGTGTTTGCCTGGCTGACCTCTAACCTATAGATTGAGGTGCCTTGAAACAATCATTTTCTTATAAAGAGGGTCTTTCAGTTGGGTCATTTCTCAGAACTGATTTAGAGCCTACACACCTCAGCCTGTTCAAAATGAAACAAATTAAACCCAAACCCAATGGCAAGGATCTCTGGCCGAGGCAGCAGCTGAAGGGGAGAACAAGCAGCTCTGGAGAGGTGAGGGTGTGTATGTGGGAGGGTATGTCAATAAAATATCGATTCAGCTTGGCTGTAACCAGAATAGTTCCTCGCACCATACCCATAATGCTTATCTCCTACTCCATCGTATTGCCTGTACATGACTTCTTTAATTGAAGTAATCTATCTTTTGGGTCACTTTCCTTGTTTTAATATATGATGAAAGACTTAACAGTCAAGTGAAGAAGGAGAGAGAGAAAGAGTCTGCTGTTACACTTTGCATTCACCTTCCTGATATATGACTGGAAGAATCTGGAGACACGTCTCAGGCAAATATCAAAACAGCTATTATACAAATCTGTGAGAACATCAAAGTGAAAGCTCTTGTGTACCCTGGTTGATTTCCATTGCAAATACAAAGCTAACTCATTTATTTGCCAGTTTGTGCTCATGATTATTTTAATTTAACATGTTTGTCCGGAGGCAGCCATCATGTTGATGCCATGGTGCTGTGTCACACAAGCCGTGACCTGAGACACCCCAGCTGGGCATCTCAGTATCAGGAGAATTTATTCATGGCTCATACAAAATGTATTGTACAGGCAAGCTTGCAGTGGTATTTTGCAAAATAGCAAAATCTGTTACTCTGGAATGTTACAGATATTTTAAGAATCCCATATGGGCTTATCTAGTACTTTTTTTCTGATGATGGTCAGCACATACCTTAGTGGCAGATAGAAAACTCTCAAGATGCACTTACTGGCATCAAAAGCAAATTGTCTAGAGATCCACTTATATTTGTACATGAGGAAGGCTAAAGGGATCTTGCTGGGTTAGTGGAACTGCCACGGGTGCCAATGCCGACAGCTAACTGAAATTTTATTGTAAGATCAGCTACAGGTATGGCACAGAGCAGCAATTCCACAGAGTTTTGAAAAGGAGATGTCAGCTGTAATTGTGAAGAACCATGCAAATATACCCTGGATTCACTCAGGAAGAAAAACAAACAAAAAAAAAAACCCTTAGCTTTATAACGAGTGAATTTAATTTCAGTTGTTGGCTGCTAGAAGCATCTCACAGGTTCATGGAGATTAGGACTGGAAGGGACCTTAAAAACAGGTCATGCTTGGGAAGTTTTCTTGGTGCTTATCCAAAACTTATCTTGCTGCAAGTTCAATAAACTTTTGTCCTGCTTGTCAGGGAACAGTGACAGTGGGGCTGCTCCTATGGGAGGATGAGCAGAGGCTAAGGGTAACTCCAGAACACACAATGCCCTCACCAGCCAGGGTCAGCAGAGCCAGGGCCTTGTGACAGCTTCTGTCAGCAGCCCCAGACACAGGAGAGGGGATGAGCCAGGGCCATCCAGGGGCAGCAGAAATGGGACAGGAGCTGAGGCTGAAGACGTGGTTGGAGACAAGGTGACAACATGAACCTGAGGTGCACCTGGGAAGCCCTGTCAGAGAACAGCCGCAGGAGAGGTCTGTGTGGCTGGTCAGGACACCTAAGACCTGTTAGTGTCCTGAAAGTATTCACAGTGGATGTGGTAAACAGTTGTGCTCCTCTGTGAAAGCTGCATCTGCTACTTTTATCCTTCCCTTTGCAGTCTTATACTTGGTGAAAGGAAAAAGAATGATGAAAACGTACTTAAAAAAGGGTATATAAAATCATCCACACAGTTCTTCTGTTAAGGAGTGGTATATCTCAATATCTCAATATGAGCGATGGATAGGATCTTTTTTCCTTTATGGTGGTTGTTGTTCTGGGTGGGATTTGTTGTCTCTTGGCAAGCATGAGAAATAAATTCTCTTTTCTTTTCTTTTTTTNTTTTTTTTTTTTTTGGCTTGAACCACTCTACTCAAAATTCAGATATACGAACAAGTTCAAAAAGCAGTCCATGAGAACTGTGAGTAGTTTGCAGAGCTATTTCTTTTATCAAAACAAATAGGGTTTTTTCCAGAAGGCATCACCAAACAATTTGAGTTGCCAGTATGGGAAAATCAGGAAACGTGCAAAAACATGCACTACAATTAACTACAGTTTCAGGTAAGATGGTTAAAACCCCAAACCTCTGTCATATATTTTTCCATATATTCCAGGACTGACTGTTTTATATTTGCTCAACAGTATTAAATGTTCATGATAAAACTTTAGGTTCAACTCTGATAATTTCCTGCCATCATCTTCCTAAGCTACGAATAGTTCAGCTTTTCTTCCAGACATTATCTATGAATGATTTAAGAGAGAATAGAAAGGCTCTTCAAAAGCTGAAAACGTGGGTACATTTATAGCCTGTTGAGCAGAATAACAAAATGAATAATGTATAGGTTTTATATGTTGTAATATATTTTAATTAAATAAAAGACCTCAGAGTTTCTAGTTTGCAGTATGTTTTCTTGAAATTTCTGTTCCTCATGGAAAGTGTACACAAAGCTGTACCTATGCCCACTGTGGGTTATTTCACAAACATTCTGTGAGTAGTGCAAACACTGAGTTATTTAGGAACAAAGTATTTTGACAAGGAATAGCTGTGTACAGAGAAAATGCATATACTTGGGAAACAGGTCCATTTGCAGTGCTAACGCTTCGCATACTTGACTATTTCCCACATTTTCTGCCGTATGTTTTATTAAACCAGGAACTTTTGAACCTTTGTCCCTGTAGGGAATTTAATTTAATCAAGGCTCATTCACAGGAGCGACAGATACTATATCTTGTCTCAAAGTGCAGTCTAATTCTGCCTTGATGCTGCTGCATAATGGATGCATACTTTACTCTCACATTCCAGAGTGTATTTTTCAGCTAATATACTGTTCCAGCACTGTAGAAAAATCACCTGAAAATTGAAATATGTGTCAGTCAAATGGTAGAGATTAATAAAAATTGCTGCCTGCATGAAAAACCTAAACTAGGTTTCTAGCAAGAAGATATTTTATTAGCAGAAATAAGAAGTTCTTTTCTGAATTCATTCTCATATGATAAATTAACTTCTCTTACAGTGCAGACATTAAATCATTTGAAGTTACCTTACCACGGTTCTCAGTACATGTGCCCTTGCTGAGCTTCCTTCAGTGCCCAGTAGCAGGAGCACTCAGCCAGGTGGAAATGAAAACAAGTTGTTTATATAAAAATACTGAGCCGCCTTTGAACTGATTAAAAGTCCCCCTGTATCCTGTCTGCATAAGGGATCAGCTGAGATGATTTCTTTTGTAAACTCACCTCCTGTATTTTCTATTTCATAACCTTTAAGAGTGATGATATTTTCCAGTGAGACTTTTGCAGCCCAAATTCCTTACTTCCAACGTTTCTTCAAGTGTTGTTTTTAAATATAAAGCATTTATATTTTGTCCAATGCACTCATACCATAGAAGTTTTCCATATCCCAGTAACTAAAAGAAAAAGAGGACAGAAAAGAAGGTGATTAAATTCATCTTGCCTGCTGCAGGAGTTTGATTTTCATCAGCTGTGGGGGACAAGGAGGGGGATGGATGGATGGATGGATGGATGGATGGATAGGATAAGGCACATTTCCTTGTTTGTTGCCAGACACTGTACTTTGGGTTTGCTTCATTTGTCAGTAAATGATCACAGGACATTGTGATTCTGGTTTCTTTATAAAGTATTTGAGTAATCAAACTATTGATGATGCATCTTCAGAAAATCATTCATAAGACACTCATTTTCTTCACATATTGCAAGCAGTTAATGTACATTATGACCTGATAATCTGTCAGAATTGTCTGATGCATGAAATTTTTTCTCATTGTATGTACTTCATCTTGGCCAAACTGCATTATCTGTTAATAATACTACTGTACTATGTCAGGAGCCTGTTGTATATGAAGACTGGAATACAATTTAATTTAAAAAAACCCAAACAAACAAAAAAACCCACACAAAACCAAAAAGCAAAACCAACAACAACAACAAAAAAAGCACATTTTCTTCCCTGGTCTCAGCATAAAAGAATTAAAAAAAAAAAAAGAAAGATGCATGTTTATGGACTGTCACACTATTAAGTGCAAAGAGTGAACATGAAGCTGGTCAGCATGATTGCCAGGGATCTGGTGATTCAGCCCAAATAGATTTGACTGTCTGCACTGCACAAAAGTCACACTCTTAAAAACCAGAGGAAAATTTCCTGTAAGCGTAACCTTTATAGGTCTTTTCAGGGGCTTCAGATCAAGAGCATGAGACCTGACATGGGAGAATCTTCCATATTTCTCCAAGTTCTACCTATAATAGCTTGGAATGATCCAGCTCTGCTTTAGAAGTACGTGAAATACTGGATGGGGAAGCAAGTCCTCCCAGCACAAATTATGGAAGCACAAGTTCAAACCGTTCGGGATTTTGTGCACTTACTCTGAGCAACTGACCTAGAACTGTCTTATGAAGAAAGATTAAAAGCAACTAAATAATACATGACTGACCAAAAATGACTTGTGCTCAGATGTAATTAAAGGCTGCAAGTGTCAAGGAAAGACAATATTTAGCGTGGTCAGAGGCAATCTGAATAAAACAGTGATACATGTTACGTAGGTATTCTATGTTGCTAATAAACTAACCTGTATCACTGTATAATTTTTGAAAATCTGGTGACATAAATCACCACACAGTTTTGGTGGTGGTACCACACAGTACTAGAAATACACTAGTATGTGTGAAGTTTTGGGTGGTTTATATATTTTCTTCTGAATTTACAGGTCTGTTGGGATAAAAAAGGGGTATTTTTCACTCTTGTATACTAGATCAGATACCTAAAGGATCTTCAAAAATTGAAGTGAAGGAGATCATGGCAATACCAGCCTGTCCTGTGTTTGGAGGAGAAAGTGCACAGCGACATGAACAAGGAGAAACACACAAGTGTCACCATTAGCCAGTCTGCCACTGCAGCTTAGCCCTGCAACTACTCCTCCCTCATACTGAAAATTGATTTTTCCCTTTCTAGGCCTCAGTCTGAGTGTGGCTGTAGAAAATCTGTCTTTCCAGGAGATGATGGTGAGAGCAATCCAGTGGATGAAAGCAGAGTGCAAGGGAGTCGTTTCTGGCTTGGTTATCTCTGCGCTTCTAGGGTACCAGCAGTCAAAGCTGTGATAGTGGTTATCTTTTACCTGGGGAAAACCTTATTAAGAAACTAGAAGAGGCCTGAAGTTAGTTCTGCTGTCTCTGAATGAGTCTGTCTGCTGTGCTCCTATTGCTTTCTGTGATGATGCTGAATAAGCATCAACTGTAGGCTTCACTTTACACTGTAATCTAATTTACCTTCTTTTTAGTGATCAAGTCTTCAGAGGATCCGTGGGAAAAGCCCTCAAAGTCTCTTAGAAGTGCAGCATAATTATTCTTCACTAGGCTTCAAAAAATTCAAGGTAAATTTTCTACAGTTTATTCAAAGCATTTGAGGTTCTTTTTTATTTCTGTGGCCACATAGGTTGGGTGTGCCTTCCATTCTTAGTGAAGCATTAAACTGGGCATAAGCTAAGTATATTAAGCTAATGACTGGGGAATGAAGAATTCCTGTTATTCCTACTTTCAGTGGTGAGATGAGGCCTGATAAAGTAAACATAGTATTTCTAGAAATGCTTGAGAGTCAGAAAATTCATGAGTTGAAAATGGGAAACCATGGGGGTGGCAGTGTACTTTGTTGACAATGTAGATTTATTTGAGAAGTCTCATGTAATTTAAGGTAGGTTTCAGTTTTCTTGTTGGATGAATTTAACCCTAATGAGATTTTTCAGGACAAAAAATGAGACTGAACACAGGTTACTGGCAGAGTCCTGTGTCTCTGCACATCCACCCAGAGATGCCATCTGCTAGAATATAATTTTTTAAAAAAGGATACAAAATATTAGGAATACAGTTGAAGGAAAATCATGTGAACACTATATTTATGTTTCATTTTTGACATTATTTAATGATCTTCATCGTTAGAAGAAAAATACTGTTTTACACTTATTTTGTCTTTGCATTTTCAGTTTTTCTAATATTTCTGAATAGATGAGCAACTACAAGTAGCTAACTTGGAAGGAAATGGAAGGGGAGATAACACAGTTACAATGCTAGAAAGCAAATGTGTGGGAATGCTGTTGAAGATTGGTTCCTAATACTTCAGCATTTGAGGCAAGGAGGAAAAGAGTGCTGTGAAGATTACGTGTTCCTATTCCATTTTTCAAACAAAACTGTGCCCTCCAACCACTAGAACATCCTCCACGCTGCAATTCACTCTTAGTTTACTCACAAAGCATTTGAATGTAATGAATAAGGAGAGACATTTTAGTAAGTGTGATTGACGCACACAGACAGATCTTGCTGTCTGCCAAATTCACTTTGTGCCCTGTAACTCAGAAGTGGCCAGAGCTGTGCAGTGGAGAATAAAGTCTCCACATGAGAAATTATCACTGGCACAGAACTGCCAGCTCCAGATATTCGGAAATCACAGCTCAAGCCTCAAAGCAGTGCCATAGGGCTTTAAAAAGTATGCAACATACTTAGAGTAATGCATTCTGTATTTTTGCATTTATGCTCTAGATTTGGAGACTACTCATTCTTCTTTTCTTATTTTTTTTCTTTCTTATTTTTCCTTAAATAAAAGCTGGCATTCTTATGAAATTTTAGGAGCTGGTCTCTGTGAATACTTCCATAAATTGCAAGGCTTGGAATAAAGTTGCAAGAGTTGTTAATACATCTGGCATAGTAAAGGCTGCATCCCACCCAGGAAATTCTCTACTAGGTATAAGATAGATAGAAGACCGTAACAGGAATATCAGATCAAGATGAAATATGTCAGAGAAAAATAAGAGAGTCGATGAACTGAACTGCTTCTGCTTCTTTTATTGACATGAGCACAAGTTCTGTCTCCTGAACCCTGTAGCTCACAGAGGGGTTTCACAGAGGGCGAGCCTTCCTCCACCAGATCAGGCTTTTGCCATCTGTCTTGGTCTCTCTTTTCCCCATCTCTGTGCAGTCCAAACAGGAAGGGACAACGTAAAAGCCACTGACACGTTATTAAATGAAAAATGTTCAGGAGAGGTCAGGAAAGAAATCTCAGGGCTGTTTATAGTTGCTTGATTGCTGCCTGTGTAGCAAATAAGGCAACCATACAAAGGTCACCGTGTCTCATCCTATTACATCAGTGCCCTTTCAAAGTACATTGTGTCCCTTCAAGTTGTGTCACATCAAGAGCTGGTCGAGTGCTTCATTGTGATTGATATTCATTGCTAATTTAACTTTCTACTGCTGGTACATTACTTGAGAACCAATTTTTGTTCCTGGAAGCACATTTGTTATTTGCAAGAGTGTTTGAGCAATTTGCCGATGCTCCATTTGATCGTTCATGTTGTTGGGAGAGTCTCATAGAACAAGTGATTCCTTCCTTCCTTTCCCATCTTGATCAGATGGCATTTTTTTAATAACAGAAAAACAGGATTATCGAAGTATATATATATTTGTCGATTTCTAAATAGCTGTAATCTGTTTAAAACCAAACCAAACAAAAAATACAAAAAAAACTACAAAAAACCCCCACAGAACAAAAAAAAAAGAGTAAAAAAAGAAAGAAACTTTGTCAGAGAAGCTGACAATGCACATGAACTTGGAGAACTTTAAATGTTCACTGTACTTTTAGTATGCGTTTGTAAGCTGGGGTATTTTTTACATAATAAAACTCATTAAAAGTCAAATCCCTCAAACGCTACATGGAGAGTAAAACTCGTGATTCTCCGCTAGAGGACTCTCTCCTCTTTTAAATGACACACTCAGCTCCCCCATAAGGACTACAGGACCATGTCCTTCGGTCCCCGCTGTCGGAGGGGTTAGTTTATAAAATGTGTGAATGAGGTCAACGCTGGGGGACTCGTGTGAAGTCTCAAATGTTCCGTCTTCAGCTTAAAATGGAAAAAAGATTTTTAAACCGGCATCCAAATCAATTAACCAAGCTGTGGGATTGAACCGAAGAGCATGGTAAATATCACTCTGTTTTGACACATGCGTAATATTTTTTATATCCTGTTGCACTCTTGGAAATATCTTCACCTTTTTCTATCATTCTGTCCTGTTTTTGACACATTCACAGTCACAAATTTATCAAACATGATTCTCACCCGTTGATCACATTGTTTTATTTTGACTTAAGTGCGTGTGGGAATTTGTTAGTGTTTTATGTAGACTATTGAAACACCAGTGAAATGGAGTGTTGCTTTTTCTTAGCATCCATTTTCGTGTTAAACCTGCCCCATTTAATGGGGAAATGCTAATGAAAGGGCTAATGTCCCCCATCAATCTGCCTGTACCTGGCTGTGTGCTCCCTCTGCCTTTCCTCTGGCAGCCCTAATGGTTGTGCTGCTACAAGGTGAGTTGGATTAATCACCTGGCTCACAGGAGCCAAACCCACCCCAACAGCCAGGTGGGCAAAGGGAGGCAGAGCCCTGGGTTCTGTGCTGGGCAGCCAGGGGTACCAGAGCACTGGCAGGGAGGGAAGGGCAGGAGCAGGACGTGCTGGCAGCTGCACTTCGCAGTCGCGCCAAATTACGTGCAACATGATACGGCAGATTTTCAGGCTGCTAAAAATGTCATACAAACACCACTTTGGGTTTTATCTGTGTTGTTTCTGAAACTGAAGTCAGGTCACATCCAGGCTCCTGGTCTGTAGTGCTGGATTCATGCACTTTCCTGCAGTTCAATGGGTTCACAGCTGTTTGGTTTTACGCAGCTACAAACAGGTGGCCTGAGAGAATAAGACCAATAAAAGATGGGTCAGTAAACTTGTGTTTGCTGCTTTTTATTTTTTTATTCCTCCTCATGAGCATTATAGTCACATGGCTGTTTCCTATAGCACTACAAACTATGGTACACAAGGGAGGCAATCACTGAAAATTATGAAGACAATATATTGTGAATCCATAGGCTTGTGAAAATCATCTCTAAGCACTTAATAGAATGGAGCCTTGCTTGAACAATATCTACTGTATTTATTCATGTTATAAAACATTCTTACATACATCTCTGGTACATTTATGTTAAAAGCCTGATCCTCTCTCACTAAGAAAATGGGTTAAAGTCAAAAGCACAGTGTGATGATTTGATGTTTTTCCTGTGTCTAACATATTTGTTACTGTGCCCTATCTGGAATGAATAAGAAACGAATTATAATTATTAACATAAAACGTATGAAATAGCAACAACAACAAAAAATATGGCTTCATGTTCTGTATACTTTTTTCTTTCAAGGATGATATTTTAGTATATAACAATTTTACAACTGTTTATGCCCTTCAGTAGCATGATAAAATGTGTAAAATATTTGCTGCTAAACATGATTTTCCAGCTTTTTTTTAATTGCTTCTGAAAAATACTGATAAAAAGCAAACAGACTTTCAGAATGCAGACCTAAGCCTAAGTCTAGTACTTAGATTTTACAATACTAATTAAGTATCTTGCCTTTTTTCCAGATGAACTTAAGAAGAGGATATCATTCACTGTAAAAAAGCTGGCTTATCACCTTAGTGTTAATTACATGATGCTGGATGATGTGTGTGGTTTGTACAGTAGGCACAGCTTAGAAAGGGATGTGCTTGTGGATAAATTCAATGAAGTCACAGAATAAAAGAGTTCACATTTCCAGAGAACAGTGGAATTTCAAGACTCTTTGAGTTACATTCAAACCTAAGAACTACAATTCTGTTATCTACCTATTTATATATGAATGAGTAGTTGTGTTATTTAAATGTAACTTTCTCTATTTCTTTTCCATCCCCACATCTACAGGACCTAGGCCTTGACAGGAGCCATGTTCCCATGCAAGGGAGTGGAAACACTTTTATTTGTGCTTGAGATGGCTCTTGTGAATTTTCATTTACCTGTTTGCCTGTTTGCTGCACGGTGCTGGATGAGGAAGGAAAGGTGAGGGGGAAATCTGTGCTGTGGAATTCCATTTGCTGGTGGGCACAGCTAATACAAGGAGAGAAGGCACCATGGTGTACTGATAATACAGGCCCTGTGCAGGGGAATGTCTCAATCAATCCTTGCTATCTGACTCAAAGAATATTTTAATTAATAATTCTTCACCTAGTGCTCTTTACCTAGCTTTGAAGCTTCATTACCTTCCCATGGTAACCATAGGTAATGTCTATTTGGTCCATGATGAAAAGTTCAGAAAAAATTCCCAAACCAACCAAAACAATTCTGGTCTTAATTTTAGCTGGACTACTGGTGGATATAGCCAAAATATTGGAATGTTAATTTAAGGCAACGATAATAAGAATGAATTAGTATAAAGCAAATTATAAAGACATAACAAGCCATTTGGTATTGTTGAAATGCAGTTTAAAGCTAGCTAGTGAACATATATGCAGCATTGCAGAGTCTTCCCAGGCAATGTCAGCCAACTATGGATAATAATTTTATTATGGAATAGAAACAAAATGGTTCAGCAAGTATAAAGAAATGACTGAAGTTAGAAAAGCAGGAGGAAATATCAACAGTTTAACAGAAACCTCAACATCTAGATAATAGTCATGAAAAAATTAAGTAGAGCTTAACAGCAGTATTTTGGAGGAAAATAGACATTTTTTTAGACAAACTGATAAAGTTCAATAAAATGGAGATGCTTTTGGCCTTGTCATTCCTTAATGCCAAATCAAAAAGCATAATGTTTTTCCCAGTACATTAGCTGCCTTAATAAATGTTGCATCCTCTCCCTTTCCTTACTTGTATCCTTAGATCATGGTTCTAAACAAAGCTAGTCCTATTTTGGCAAAATATTACAAAGTAGAACAATGTCTTGTATAGTGATGGGTATCAGAATGAAAATGAGAATATGTGGTCCTGCAGAAAATAGTTCAGTCATGGAGATTTTAGTTCATTATCTGTGACTACTTTCCTCTTCCTGCAACAAAAGACACCTTTCTTTCTGCCAGGGACATGCATGGGTGTCAAATGAAGTCCTTTCCTGGTTATGGTCAGTGGAAAGGTCCCATTTTCTGGGTGAAAATATCAACTCTTCATTTTCCTTTGGAAGCAAAGGTCAGTTCTAGTTTCACTTGCCTAAAAGTCTCCGAAAGTTAAATGAAAAACAATGTAAGAGCACAATTATGTCATTTAGCAGTAGTTATTCGCACGGGGTCAGCTTGGTGCCATTGGTGCTGATCACTGGTAGAATTTTTGGTGTCAAGTTAAAAATCTTGGTCTTTCTTATTGGCAGCAATCCCAGGCCTGGGTTTATGATATCTAAACAATAATCCAGTATACCAGGACTCTGGTTGGCACCTTCAGGTCTCTGGCACAAGGGTGATCAGAACAAAGCTTTCCAGAAGAGCACCATCAACCCTGTCGAGTCAAATTCCCCAGAGCCTGTGAACCATCATACCCCTTCATCACCTTCTGCTCCAGGTACATTTTTTTACCACCCCCTGCCCTGCCCCATATAAATGTAAAAAAATATATACAGTAATAAACACTTAAAAGAATAATTCCCTCTACCAAAGATTTTTCTCCACATAGGCTCTCTCCCTGGGGGGATTGGGGAGCAGATAAAGATGTTGGCTGCTTTGGTTACTGCAGTGTTAGAAAGCACTTGGGCACTGTGGTGGTGAGCATTTTAAGTCTGCATGAAAGAGCAGAGAAGAGGTGCATCCCACGTAACATCAGAAGCACAACCAATGTGACAACTGGGTACAGCTCTCCTGCTGCACCTTGCTGGAGCCTCTTGTCCCCTGGCCAAGCCACACCATTTGTCCTGGCGGGCTGTTGGCAGCGGGACGGAGAAACATGCAGGGTGAGAGCTCTTTCACAGAGCGTGTACTCCGTCTTGCGTGTCCTAGAGCACTCAAGGGATTAAACAATAGGAATCACAGGCAGAATTAGCATTTTAATGGGGAACAATGAGTTTGAAAATTCCCATAACTTGGCCTTTGAGCACCATATGAAATAACTGCAGGTGCAGGGGGACGGAGACAGAGAGACGGAGAATGTGCTCTGGCCAGACTTATGAGAAATCCAGCCTGTGTGTTAATGAGGGATGGGCTAAAGTAAGTCAATGCAGCTGACCTTGCTGGAGACACATTTTCCTCACGCTAAATCCTGACATTTCAGACCTGCTTTCACACGTTCCATGAATAGATGTCATTACTCATTATCACATTTATCATTACAAGTCTAAAACAATGAGGTGTCAACGAGGGGAAGGATTAAAATAGGCTTTGAAACTTTCCCCCCCACCATGTTCCCAGAAAGTACCTGGCATAGGTCACCATGTCGAAATGTGTTCTGAGAGGGGAAAAAAATGCCAAGCTTCTGACACGAAAAACTGTTCCTGAGAGATGTTATTTTGCTAAAACAAAAACTTTCCATTATCCTTTTCCCTTCCAGACTAACAGAAGACATTGAGCAGAGCTTGGAGAGATAATAGTCAGTTCTTCCCTGTACTAGGGTGGTTTATTCTCTACTTCACTGCAGGTAGCATCTATTTAGCACATGCTGCAGATCTTTCCTCCTGTTTTGGAGCAAAGTCAACACAGTCTTCATCTGTGGCAATAAAGTACATTACAAAGAATACCTTGACAGTCAGTCTGTTTCTGAACTTGGGGCAAACTGAGAATGAAAAATGGCACAGCTACTGAGGTGTGGAGGGGGTGAATACCTGTCATGCAAAACTAGAGAGGCTGGAATTATTTCCTTACATATGTCACTCTCTGAGCCTGAGGACAGTCCAGACACCCTGTTTCCAGGCAGAGGTAATGCTCAGATCACAGGAATCCTGCCCACCATGTCCCATGTGTCACCTGCCAGAATGGCTCCATACATTGCCCCATGAGCACTCTGGTCTTGGGAAATAAGTTTAAAAATAAGTCTTTTTTCTTTTTCTCTCTTTTTTTTTTAAATACTGTTTGCGTTTTATTGTTTGTTCATTTTTGGGTTGTTTCTTCTAAGCTCTATCAGTTCTTGTTCTTGGGGCTGCATCACAATGTGACCTGATGCATAGAGGTGTCAGCAGAAAGGGACACAGAACAGAAATAAGAAGGAAATAAGAAAAAATGGTGGTTAAGAGAACACAGGAAGGTATTGCTGTCATATAGCTTGTGTAGTGTCTCCTAAGCCTATTCCACAATCCTAAATCTGGTGATGAACACTGTGTGCTAAGAACCAGAATCATGCCTTTAGAACTGCTTTAATTTCTCCTTTTTTGATAGAAAGAAAACTGGCCCTTCACAAATAGTAAATCCTGCTATTTGCAAATGAACTTTTTAAAAAATGCATCAGTTAATAGAATTCTCTGTCATTTAGCCAAATGCAAACTCAGGTGAATAAGATTGCCAGTTATCAGTATAATTTTGAAAGAAAGGTATTCAGAACTAATTGTATGCTTTAGTTGGATAGCTAGTCTATCACTCTGTGTTTGCAGTGCCATCTTCTATCCAACTGACAGTATTATGGCTTTTTTTTTTAATGGCATTTTCTCATTTAAAAAAAATTACAGCTTTAGTAAAAGAAAATCTAGCCTTCTCAAACTAAATCTAACAGTTTTTGATGTCACTCCATTAGAACAAGCAGAACAGTCAGAAGGACTGGTAAACTTAACTTTGTTGACCTTGGCTGGAAACTTCTTAGTTCTCTACACATGTGTAGTCATATAATCATGGAACAGTCTGGGTTGGAAGGGACCTTAAAGATCTTCTAGTTTTAAATTCCCCCTGCAATAGGCAGGGGTACCTCCCACCAAACCAGGTTTCTCAGAGCTCCATCCAACCTTTCCAAGTCCTAGTGGGGAAATTGCTTATCGTTTATTTCAGTGATGCAAGGAGTCTGATCATACATCAGAGTGAGAGAGGAGAGAATAAGAAGAGAGAGAGAGAGAGAGGGAAAATAACCTTGCCTTTGCTCAGGTACTCCTCAAGTGCAAGCCTAAAATCCACAGAGCACTGACAGATCTATTTTGCTTCCTCTAGCACTTGCATTACTCAAGTGATAAAGTGCTGTCTGCCATACTGACAGGAGAAGGGGACCTAAAATGGCTTGTGTGATAGAGCCTGTGATGCAAAAAGCTTTCTGTGGGAATGGATAATGCCCACACATGTGCAGAATATCAGATTCACCTCTGTATATTTTACAGCATAATATGTCTAAAGCAGATGTCACTGTGTAGACTAAAAGAAAAGAGACATTGCCAGATTTTGGAAACAGTTTGATTTCCATCTACTGATCACAGAATCATAGATTTAAAAGGCCAAAGGGACCATCATGATCAGTTTGTCTGTCCTCTTGTATCACACTGGCCAGAGAACCTCACCCATAAATTTCCGCCCCAACACCATAACTCCTACATGTGTGAATGTAATTCTTTTATAGACAGACTTCTTTTCAGTTCCAAGTCCCATGACTTCAAATAAACAAGAACTCAGCAAATTTGTGCAAAGACTGTAACTGTCTACTAGAGGGTTTGGGGTTTTATGGGCTTTTTTAAAACTTCTGAATGCTTTTGCCATCATCTCTGACAAATGAAGTTCTGCACTTAGTCTGTCAGCAGTTAAAAGCACAGCAATACTTGTTTCTCCAACACCCACCTAACCCTTGATCTCTGCCAATGAAGGTGCCAGGTTTGGTGGCAGTTTCTAAAACACAGAGAGTTTTCAGCTCCAAACTGGACAGACAAGTTAATTCCTTTCACATGGTCCACTGAACAGCTATCAGGTGGTGATAAATTTCAGCTGCTGTTCACCTGCACCGGGTTCACTTTTGTAATTGTAACTGAAATATTGTAATGTTCTACCCTGAGCTTTATTATTGGTACTTTATAGCAATTCATATCCCCTTTTTAAATTGTAGGCAGAATTTACCGTGCTATGTATTAGATAAAATGAAATGAAGATCTAATTTAGCATAAGACATAGTATACTTATGTTATTTCACAGAAGCAACAAAAATAGTTAACCCAAAAACTCTAAAAGTTTAAAATCTGAGCTGCATAGAATATGCCACAGTAAAGATCTTGTGGGATGTCATCTGAAATAACATAATTCCTATCACTATGCTTTGCTACCTTCCTTGCATTTCCTGTAAATTAATCTTTAGTTTCCAACTGTTAATCTATGGAACTGCAGTGTACAATATAAATGGGACCTTTTAAAAATAGCACAGTAATATAATGAATTAAAATGACAGTAAAGAAAAAAAATCTTACCATTGTGCCAGAAATCAGTTCAATATGCTGGCTTAGTCTTTTTTAAATGAAATTGAATTGATGAAGTTAAATGCAGTTCTTGCACAGAAAAAAAAATATGTGTGATAAATATTTATGTGGTCAGCACTTTAGAAGTAACATATATTCACCATATATCCATATAATTGAATCTTGGGATATCTGTTGTATTTTTATGGATGATACAAACAAAAATAATATTGTAGTGAATGAACAGTAGAAAAATTTTGTCCCATATAATGTTATATTTGTGAGAAGTTAATAATATGCTCTTACCCCTTTTGTCTGAAAGTTAATTTTCAAGGGTGTGACTTTGTTTAATCAGAGCTAAAAATAATCAGCAGAGTTGTTATCTTTGCTGATTATTTATTATTTGTGTATTGTACACAAAACATGCACCACAGACATACATTTTCACATGGGAATATTCAAACAGGTGATACTTCTTTATGTTCTCAGCTCTCTGCTGCTCAGCTCTCAGCCCAGAATTCTCTCTGAAGACTTCTCTCAAGGCCACATTCCCAGTGCTTCTTTAAGTCCTCTCTGTATTTCCTTCTGCTTCCTTTTCAGTTCCCCTTCCTCTCCTTCACTACAACATTACTCAGCAAGACCTTCCTGACCATTGCTGGTTTTGTTTTGAGGAGTGACAGGCCATAGTATTTTGCTTAACTATCTTCTTATACTTCGGTATTTTATTTTCATGCTGGAAAGCAAAGATTTATTTCAGCTGCTTTTTTTCAGTGTTATATCTGAACATTTTCAATGAAGCATGAGAGAATCTATATTAATATTTAACCTTTGTACATCACTTTTATATTGTGCTCAAAAAAGACACTAGAGAAAAGAGAAACAAGAAACACCTCTAGAAAATATCACACCAAACAAATACCCCGTCGAACCCAACACAGCACTTTTTTCCACACCTATTAATGGTTTCACTTTACTCACCACTGTCTCAATTAATTGTTATCTGGAAAATGTCAGCAAAAAAAATAATTACTCAATACCATCTATTATCAATGCTCACAGGCAATGACTTCTTGCACAGTAGAAGGCTGTAGGATGGAGCCTTTGCCCATCCCTAGTGTTTAAATGTCTAGATAGATTTCTTTGTTACTGGAATCCTTCAAGGGATTTTGTTTCGTTCATGTCACAGCTTTCCAGCCCAAATGCAGATGTTGTATTTGCTGATGCTGCAGTTCAAGTCCACAAACTTTGATAGAATCAGGGAACAGTTCAAGCAAACATGAGGACCTTCCTCTTGTTAACAGGCTCAGGGGTCTGCCTGTGGTGGACAGGCATAGGAATTGGGAAGATAAATTACTGCCCAAAGATGGTGTTAATTACCTCAGTCAACTAAAACTGAGTCTGTCATCTTCCATTCTTGTAAAGGGCTCATCTTGGATCACTGACACAGTGGTAACTAAATAACTGCTTCTCCTAAAAGTCAGCGTTGGATGGAATTAATCTAAATTTAACTGTCTAAAAATCAACTGTCTGTTCTATACCCAGGCTCAGCAGAAAGGAAGGTTTCCTCAGCAGTGATTTGCCACAGCTCCTATAGTGCTCTCTTACAGCCTAGATGCTTGCAGGCTAGATTCCTGTGTTTAAGATGATAAGGTGAGTTGTACCTCAGCCTCAGTGTGTATTTACGTGGCAGTCACAGAACCCAGCTTGCATGGGTACCACGAGCAGTGTGCCAGTGGTCTACACGTGATGTGCATTTCTGCTGTTCTGATTTTGAACATTTAGAGGTGTAAAATTCTATTTACCTTGGATTTGATACTTTGCACAGGAGTATTGTGGTTTAAGCCCTGCTCTTTGTTGCAATGGCAAGGAATGATTCTGCAACCCGTATTGATTTGAATACGTTGCTCTTGATTTTCATGGCTAGTTGCTATATCTGAGGTAACAACTAGCTTAGGAATAACAGGCATCTGTAGCTAAAAGCAAGGAGGAACACTTTAGATTATTTGTTACTCTATTCATGCTAGTTCATGTGACTGATTGCAATTTTGGTGATATTTTAGGGTTAGCACCTATTAAAATGCTTCATCTGCCGTAAGGCTGCTCTCCATGTGCTCATAACAGCTCTGAAGTTATTTGTTTGCGATCATAAGGACTGGTAAAAGGACGAGGGCAGGAGGCATCAGAGCTGATCTGTGAAGTGTCAGTCAGCTTTTGGATCATCATTTGCCACGACAGCAGTGGGAAGGAAGAAGAATGGCAGTCGCAAATTTATTTTAATGTGTCCTGCAACCTTGTGATTGATTAGAGGAAAAACAGATTGTTTCACCCTTTTTCCACAATTGGATTTTCTGGTTAAATCCAGAACTGCCGAAGTGCAATAAAACACTCTCGTGAAGGCAGTAATCTTCCTAAATCTTCAAATTTCCTCCAACCCCCCTCCCCACCTCATTTCATACACAAACATGGAATAAAATTATGCATAAAAGCAGCAAAACTGATTACCATCAGCACAGTTTCCTTTTTAGTGTATTAGACCTTTAATCTTTTCTTAAGTGTTGGCCATTAAAATTATTAAACTGCTTCCCCTCCTCCTGCCAATGTATATTTTTTGAATGAATAGACCGAGATATTTAAAAAACGTTACTGCATTTTTTCCCACAGCTCTCCTGGTGTGTTTTGTGGTGTAAATTTTGCATTGTTTAATGAAGCCATGCCATCATTTTCTGCAGAGCCAGTGGCTCCCATAAGATGCTGGCAGTGCTTCTCCCCTCAGTTCGTACTGGGAGCCTGGAACGTCAGAAAGGTTCTCCCGACAGTGATGAGCAGGCAGAAAGGCCACTCTCTCTGCAGTCACCTGCTGGGATTTCACAGAGTTTCAGGGATTTCAGAGCTGCCTTTTGTTTCTTCTTCAGGCTCCTGAATTCAGTGAACATTGGTCTTAAGACTGCCCACTACCAGTATGTTAACTACTGGTTAAATAAATATTATGACAGCGAATAATACAATTATTTACACACCTCCAAAATGATACAGCACTGCAGGCTCCATAGGGACAGTAGCAGACAGCAGCAGGTCAGGCAGGTTGTTTTCTTTGCAGGATAACTAAAATGAGTGGCAGAGATAGTCCAAAGTGGCACAGGGTCTCAGGGACCCCTCCTGAGAGGTCTCGGAGCCACTGCCTTTTCAGAAGGGGGGAGGACCTACTTTTGAACATCACTCTGCCTGAAGGAATCTCTGGGATGGAGGTACCCAAAATCACTTGTAACTTTTTAAAATACTTATAATTAACAAACTTAATACTGTTGATGACAAAATCAGTGTTAGCATGTATGTAAGTGAGGTTGGTGTTCTCACACTAGGCTTTAAAACAAATGACAAGCCTTTCTGCAGCTCTTCATTTAGTACAAATCCAGTTTCTATGTCTGACAGAAATTAATAATGTAGTCCTGAAAAATGAATCATGGAAAATGAGCAAGATAAGTTCTTTTACTCAATAGGCCACACACTGACCACAATGACTTCTGCCCTACGCTGTCTGCTCCACACTGTCTGCTCTCCCTGGAGAGCAGTGACTAAGAACTGGGTGCTGTGGGAAAAATGTTTGGGTGTAGCAGCTGAATTCGTGGATGTTGTGATCTGATCTTGTGAACACTTCAGCAAATGAGTAACTACCCACAGTGGAGCAGTCCCACTGCCCAGAAGTCACTTCATCATTATATGTTTGCAAACTCAGGGGCATATAAATACTCAGCTTTCCCTACAAACAAAATGTAGTCATTTACTTTTCATTTGTGACTGTCAGTTTGTCTTCCATTTCACTGAAAACAAGTCATGTTCTTACTTAAACAGGAGCTGAGAGCGTGCCCCAGGAGGATGCTGACAAAGAGCCAGCCCAGCTAACACAGTTACAGTAAGCACACGTGGAAAGTTGCATTGGTCTTTTTTTGTGAGCAAGTTCGCCAGCTTGGCCCATCTTTCTGAATAGTTTCCTTGTTTGATACAAGTAATGAAAGGCATTCCACTTACCTTAATTGCTTTACTCGTGTCTTCCATATTCCTGTAATGGTTCCTGATTGTTCAGCCTTAGAAATTAAATGCATTGTGTTCTGTTATTTCCACAGTTATCTGGTATGAGCAGTTAGGTAGTATCACTGATAGATAGATGCTAGCCTTTCACTTTCAAAAGTTTGAAATTCAGCCTTTCCATTAGATTAAAAGTACAAGCAATGGTAGCTGATTTAATTTAGCTTCTGGCTGGCTCCTGTAACAAAGCAACCAAACCAAATGGGCAGTGTAATCAGTTGTCACTAGCTGTATTGATAACTACAGTTCTTGTGCTTAACTTGCACGTAGATAACCTTGTATGTGATCAGAGAAAGTTCACTTAAAGCAGTTGCTTTATTTTCACATGAACAACTTTGGGTTAGACATCTCTATAACGGGCATGCAGAGCTAGTAAAATTATATGAAGACAAGAAGACTAGGTGACAAAAATTTGGTTCCCTCCACCAGGCCACAGGAGAGTAGATCATGCTTGTTCAGGCAAACACATAAAAGCTGGGAAATACCGCAATTAATGTTGCCCATGTAACTTTAATATGACTGTGTCTATATATGCCTCAATTCCTTGACTCCTGGTGCCTTTGTGGGATGTGAATCAGGGTTCTGTAAGACAGGGAATTTCAGTTTAAAACCTTCCCCAAATAAAGGGTTGCCAGGACAGTTTCACAGGATTAAAACAAAGCATCCCTCTTGCCCTGGTGTTTGGAGACGCCTGACTTATTGTAGGTGAATCATTTTCAGCAGAGACATCTTTCCAGCATCTGCAGTTCTGGTCTGCTTGTTGGAAACCTGGTGATTTTGAAAAACATCATGATATTGGGTTTTACAGTGAACAGCGTGTGGCATCTATGGTGATGCAATGACCTGGAGGAATTTCTGTTGGGAGTTGTGGTCTTTTCAATGTCTGTTTTTTCTCACAGATAGATTGCTCTGAGTGAGGCTCACAGAGGAGTTTTACAGCTGTTTTCTCTCCTGTGCTTCCCACAAACCACAGTTTTCTAAGTGCTCAGTGTGCTCCGTGGCTACACTTGAGAGAGTTCTTTTTTCCCCCGATTTGTTTAAAAAAAAATTGAATGGTTTCACTGACTTGGTTCAGAGAGAATATTCACAAAGAGCTGCAGCAGCTTGACTGGTAAATTGCAGTGGTCATTGCCATAAAGGAGGTAAGACAAGGAGAGATCAGGAACCTGCTAAGCAGGCTTTTCTGCTGGAAAAAAATTATAATGTGGAACACACCATTCATTTTTATTTGTGCTCTCACCTGTAACTTTAATTTACATCTCCAAAGATACAGTCCTGTGCTGGTACTCAACTAGCAGCCTCTCATCTAGTCCATGATCACATTTTACCCAGACCTCACCTTATCTTCAGCAATTCAGGACCTGTTACCATTACCCTGAGCCCTCAGAAAGCAGCTGTGAATCGTGAAGGCAGAGCAAAACCAGTACATTACTTCCTGCTGATCAAATCTCAGTAAGAATTAACAGACCTTAGAAGAATTTCCCAGCAGACCTCGGTAGAAATTAATTAAGTACCCCTTCTCCACTGGATTAACCAAAACAGTCTCTTTCATTTAGTAATGAGAACTTCTCTGATATGGAGTCTGGGTGCTGCAGCTCTGTCCCTGCCTGGCCTTGGGCCCCACAGAGCCAGGCACCACCCTGATCCCATCCATATCCCCATCCCATCCCAGGGGATGCCTTCCTGTCTAGGCTCCGTGGTGTCTGTGGATCCCTGGGCTGTGGATGACCCTTGTCATCATCCCCAGCCCATCCTGGCCCACCTTGCTGGGGTCTGCAGGATGGGGCTGGTCAGGAAAGTGCCCTGGTGCTGCCTCCTGGTCCACACCAACACTCCCACAGCAAAGCCCTCCATGGAGAGAGCCCTCTTATGTTGATTTAATTAACTAATCAATTTTGCTTCAAGGACAAGCTGAAGCTCTAAGAAGCACATAGCTTCTCAAAACCCCTTCTATGTACAGCTAATATTGCCTATGAATGGTGTTTTCTATAAAAAAAATTGGGCACGGAGCTGAAAGAGTCTGACTCCAGGATCTGTGAAGGAATGTCATGTTAAAAGGAGTGAGCAGGTGTCAGTTCTGTGGGTGACACTTGCCAGTCCTTGAAAGGCAACAAAAATCAAAGCATTTGGCTGTAGGACGTCCTGGAGTCATGGGAACTTCCTAGCAGCTGTATGGATACTCTGACTCCCCATCCTCATGTCCTTGAGGTCATGGAGAAGGGGCCTCCCCTTGATTCCCAGTGCCACAGCTGCACCTTCATCTATCCCAATTCTCCCTCTGGGCAGAAGCCAGGATGGAGAGAGCAAACTGGGGAACAGCTTTACTGGTGGCTCCCTTTTCTACTGCATTCCTAACAGGGAACCATGCATTGCAAAATGTTTCCTTCTTAAACTCATCTGACCCCTTCTAGCCAGGTCCGGAGCTCACGGTATCACTACCAGGAGACTTCCGTGAGGAGGTGAAAAGAGGGCAGATGGCTTCTCTCTAGGTTTTGCCTTTCTTTTTGGCTCCTGTTCATCCTCATCTGTCTTACAGTATAAGGGAGCACAGAGGTCTCTGAGCAGGCTACCTGGAAAATTCACTTTGTGCACTGGAAAGTGAAGAAAAGAGTGCCTGATTCATGAGCACACTGCTGCCAGGCCGAGGGCAATATAACACCGTGGAAATCAGCTGGGATGGAGCTGGAGTAGAGCTACAGTGGATCAACACAGAGAATAAACAGTCACATCATTATATTTATACCTGAGGCCCTTGCACATCAGAAGCGCTCCTTGCACTGCAAAGCAGCAGCATCGCACTTGGAAGTACCAATAAAACCACCTCTTGGCACTGCCTGCCCTGCCTGGAACAAAGAAATACAGCAGTCCAGTGTGTGCAAACAGCCTGGTTTTCCTTTTCAGGGCTGCAGGCTTGTAATGTATCGCTACTCACTGTCTTTATTCAACAAGAATAATGTCAAATGCTTTTCTGGCAGAAAAAAATGCAGACTTTGACCACACATTAACCCCATTAGTATGAAGTTAACTTTTGACTTTAATTCTGGCACAGTGTTAGAGATATTTAAAAGCAGAACAAAATGAAAGGAAATGTTAAACACATTCCTCTTCCTCTTGAAAATGGGAACGATAATTTAATGGTAATGTCACGAGATGGCTGAAAAGGTTTCATGTCTCTGTATCTTGCACAGAGTGTTATCAGAGGTAACCTGGAAAACTTGCAAACAACACCTGAAAAAAAGGAACATATAACGCAGCTTTTAAAACTTTACCCCATGGAGTCATTTCACATGCATATCTTAGGAATAATAAAGCTATTACTACAGTAGTACATTCATTAATTGATGAAAATATAACTGTGATAAAACCATATAATGAAAAAATATCATTAATTATTAAATTTTCTATATTGTAATTTATGCCAGCACTTTACATACAGAGAAATACCTCTTAAGAAATATTTGTTAGGGGAGTAAACCTAAAGAGGTATAATTTTGGTCTGTGAAAGGCTACATATGCTGTACCCAGAGGTTTAATACTTGGCATAATGTTATTTGCAGCTTCAGCTGCAAAAAGTGTCTGAGAAAATTAGGGACCATAAATTATTAATTACATAAAGCTTCCAATAGCCAAACAATGGTTGCTTCCAACAGTGAGATTGCTATAACCAAAGCCAATACTCTGATTTTCCAAGATTGCAAGATTGTAGATGGATAAACATGAGGCACATGAAGAGAGATGTGCTCAGCACTCTCTTAAGGTAAACCTGAATTTTATTTTTCAATGGTTGCATATATTTACTGAAGGAGAAATGTGGAGTCAGCGGCAATTGCATGGAGAAACCATTATATCCTATGGCTAGTAAACTCCAAATATGCCCCAGGAGACTGATTGGAAGTTACCCACAGTTCTCTCATTATCACAGCACTTTGCGTCTCTGGTGACTTTTGTCATGGTAAGCAGATTGCAGAGGAGTGAATGCAGGATGAACAAATCAAAGTACACGAGCATATTTTATGAGATACCCACATTTCATCTCCCTCAGCGAAGCACAGGAACAAACTCTCTTAACCCTTCTGTAGCTCCTGTTACCTGTTCCCCCTGCATGGGTGATACCTGGCTTTGACAGGATTATCCCATTGTGTCTAAGTACTACAAAAATGAAAAAGATGATCCACACACAGGGTGTTCTAATTTCCCTTAGTAATTGAATGGGCAGAGGGTGAGCTTGAATTCTTCACATGGTGTCCACATGGTCAACACATCTAGTAGAGGGACAGAAAGGCAGTGCAGCTCTCTGAGACCTTTACTGAGGTGTGAGAATGTTCCCACTGCCTACCGAGCTGGTCATGTTTGTCACCCTCCAGTCTGTGCTGGAAGCTGAGCCGAGGGCATGTCCATGCTGCAGGGACCTGAGGCACTGGTGGCTTCTCTCTTTTCCTGCTGCTGGAGGCTCAGCTCAACTGCTTCTACAGGAAGGGCGAGTAGCATGGACATGCTGAGACTGAAGGTTTTCAGGTCAGTAGGCCCCCCTTCATATTAAAGAAGAATATCTAACCACCTTTTTTTTTTTATTGTGTGAAGAGGAGCATTTGTTTGAGCTTTATATGCACTAGGAGCAGATTATGTTATTTGGATGTTAAAATTAATGCAGTTTTTTTACTGTCAGACAACATAAAATGCATTCCTTGGGATTTCTCTGAAGTTTCACATCACATTTGTTGTAAATTACTTTAAATAACAGGGGGTGAGAAACGTCGTATAATGCAGCACAAGAAATTTAGCTGAGATAACACAGAAATAATGGATGTTCCTTTATAGTCCCAAAATTTGTTACAGTAGTATAATTTATGCTGCAGTAAATGAAATATTAGGCTGTATTCAGAATATCATTGTATAAGACATTGTGGAGATATACTGTAACTGATTGTTTGTGTCTCAGAGCTATGATCTAAGAGCCTTAACAGCATAAAAAAGCAGGAGAAGGGAGAAAAGGATGACAAAAATAACAACTACAGTGGAGTTCATAGCCAAGCATTAAAAGCAGATGTCTCACCATTTCTGATGTTGTTCTCTCTTCATGGGCACCAGATCAAGCGATGTGATGAGTAAGAAATCACTCTGCTCCCTGTCTCTGGCCAGAATTGCACCAGGCAGTACCAGCCTGAGGAAGGCTGTGGCCATCTCACCGCTCAGCTGCACGTGTGAAACACATCTGGCTGAAAGCTGAGAGTTTCTTGGTATGTGCAGAACAGCAAACTTCATTGTAGGGGTTTTTTTTTCTGTCTCAGTGACTTCTGCTGCCATTATTTTCAAAGGTCAAACATCAAAAACTTCATATTCCAAACATAATAAAAGAAATTTAGAAACTAAACACAGTGTGCATGGGTTTTTTATTGGTTTAGAAATGCAGCCAGTCCAGTGAGGTGGGTTGACTTCAGCTGGATACCAGGTACCCACCAAAGTTCCTCTGTAACTCCCCTCCTCAGCTGGAGAGGGAAGGGGAAATACAACCAAAGGCTCATGGTTTGAGATAAGGACAGGGAGAAATCACTCACCAGTCATGGTCATGGGTAAAACTGACTCAGCTGGGGGAAATTAATTGAATTTATTATCAATCAAATCCGAGTATGGTAATGACAAATAAACCCAAATCAAAACCACCTTTTAAGCAGCTGTTTGTGCTTCCTGGCCCTAACTTTACTGCTGATTCTCTACCTCCTCCCCTCCACTGATGTGAGGGGATGGGGAATGGGAGCTGCCATCAGCGTATCACAGGCTCTCTCTGCCATTCCTTTCTTCTCGGGGGAAGGATTCCTCACTGTCTTCCAATGCTCCAGTTTGGTCCAATTGATCCATTGTGGGTCTCTTCCATGGGGTCAAAAGCCCTGCCAGGACCCCGCTCCAGCGAGGGCTTCCCTTGGGGTCACAGCCCTCTTCAGCCACACGCCCCTTCTCTGGCATGGGGTCCTCCATGGGCTGCAGGTGGATCTCTGCTCCACCATGGACCTCCATGGGCTGCAGAGGGACAACCTGCCTCACCATGGGCTGCACCATGGGCTGCAGGGGAATCTCAGCTCTGCCACCTGGAGCATCTCCTGCTCCTCCTTCTCCCTTGAATGTGGTGTCTGCTGGTCTGTTTCTCTCAGATGTTCTCACTCCTCTCCTCTCTGGCTGCAGTTTGCTGCACGGTACTGCACAATACTTTTTTTCCTTCTTAAATAATGTTATCCCAGAGGTTCCATCACCATCACTGATGGGCTCAGCCTTGGCCAGCAGAGGGTCTGTTTTGGAGCCATCAGGCATTGGCTCTGTTGGACATGGGGGAAGCCACCCCTGTAGCCCCATCACTACCAAAACCTTGCCCCGAAACCCAAATATGTCCAGATTCTCAGTTCTTCTTTGGAAATCCCTAGATAGCAGATGCTGACTACAGAAGACGCACTGGGCAAACAGTTAATCCCTAACATGGGCTCTTCTCTTGAGGGCTAAGTAAAATGTAGTCATTTGATATGATAAAAACAGTAAACACGCTGTAAGTTGTATCTACCTTTCCTGAAGTCATGGCTTTTCTGTTTCTTTTCCTTGTCTTTTCTGTTACTTCTTTGCATTTAGAGGAGGAACAAGTAAATGCTATTCAGGATTCATATATCAAATAAAAGCATTGTGGTTAAAACCTTTAGATAAATACATATTCTAGAAATAAGATTCCACACAAAACCAGACAGTTCATACATATCTTTCACATGATTGTTTAAGCCCAGTATTTTCTCTCAATAAGGTTAATATTTTATTCCATTTTACCTCTCAAAAATTCTTCAGAAGCACACCATAAAAAGAATGACAAGAGGCATCCAATTTCCTGCTAAGAAGTCAGGGAAGTCATTGCAGGTCCATTGAGTTAGCTCCCAAGCACTGATTTTTTAATCATACTTGGAAGCAAGTCTTCCTTCTCTTCATTAGTGTAAGTAATTAGTAGTTAATAGGAATATGCAGCCTCAAAGAAGGCTGTGCAGAGGTTTTTCCAGCCTAGATCCCTCTCAGTGAAAACAGAAATACTGATTAATGCAGTCACCTTTCTGACTCTTTCCACAAGCACTTCTCTGAATCCACAACTTCTCTGGTTAGTCAGAACCATGTTCATTCTGCCACAAAACGTTCCTGACATTGACTGTGCATCAATCCCCTCACAACAAAGGTGTCCCAGCCTGCTGCTGGTAGCTCAGTGAGCTCTGACACGGAGCCTCTCCTGGCCCCAGGAGTTCTGAAGGAGCCCCAGGCTGTGGCAGGGTACAGTGTGGTGTCACCATCATGTTTATGCTCTCACAACGGGGAGCTGCTTGTGGGGATGTTACTGATTCTTCAGCTCAGTGTGCTCTTAATCACAACACACATGTCCATTCTCCTCCAACATACCGATGTAAAAGCATAAACTGTAAATGAATGCAACAAGCATTTATTTTCTGTAGCTTTTTCTCTTTTTCCCACTCTTATGGCTTCTTGCCATTTCTACTCTCATGTTCTTTCATCTCTTTCCTCTGTATCTTCTTCCTCAAAGATGCCCATTTCATATGAAATGCTACTGTAAAGAAGTGTTGACCCATAAAAATAACTTAGGGGAATTTACTACTACTCTGCGGATCCATTTCCATGGAGCAAAAACTGATCAGGAGTCAACCTACCAATACAAAAGAGAGTCTGGCAGCCATCAAAGAAAGCCTAAGAAGACATTTTAGAGACCTGAAGCAGAAATAATAACAAATTGGTATCCTAGATGAGAACAGATTCCAGAGGCTGGTGGATAACCATGTGCAAGAGGGAGAGATGAATAGAAAGAACCTGGAAAATTTGGGCCTCAGCGTGAAGAATTCTCCAGAAAATGAGGAAAGAAAGGCATGGGGATGCATAGATGACCTGCATTATTTTATCTAGATTTATTGTCTCTCTCTCCATGGTAGTAAAAAAGAAAACAACAAAAAAACCAAACGATCAGTCCAGAACCTCTTTTGAAGTCTCTATGCTATAAGATGTAAGTGCTATCTAGCCACAGAGAGGTTAAAGCAAACTCAAATTGCCCATGTGGCTGAGATTTGAGGAAGGAAATTTCTCACTTTAGGACCACTTTACAAGATTCTATTCACATAGGGCACCCGTACCAAGAAGCTGCACATTGGAGAGGACAAGGAAAGAGTGGGCTGGACTTCACCCAAATCAAAGACAGCTTTGAAGTCCATCAATCCAACATCTGAAATTAAAACACTGACACCTAGCTACACAGCCTCTCCTATTTCTTACTTATTTCTGCCATAACTGGCCTTGCCCAATTTAAGGAAGAAATTAGGTGTTATTCACCTGTTCCTTGGGTGGATCTCATATGTCTGAGTTTGCAGGCTGCATGTGGGTAAGCTGTTTAGCCCCATGCCTGCTGATTGGAATCTAAAGTGAAACTGTGGAAGTTCAGAGTGGCTGAGATGCACTCAGATCCACTGTTGTGTGAGTGGTTGCTGGCCCAAATACAGGCAGAAGCAACAAATAGGCCAGGACCTATAGGTCAGTCAGTAGTGTATAAATGGTACTCTAAAATTGGAACTTGCTATGGGCTCATTTAGCATTTTAAGTTTCTAATTAACAACCATTTAAACTTTTAAGCCCATTGAAAACATACTGAAAAAATCTTTGCCCCATGTTGTTCTTCCCAATTCTCTCTCAGTGGATTGCTTTCCAAGAATCTCCAACCACAAAGATCTGTTTTCCTGCTGATACTTCACAGATGAGCATTTCCAACTGATTTCAGACCCTGTCAGATATGTCTGTGTACAGGATGGAAAGCCAAACTCTCTAACATCCAGTGGTCTTGGTTGAGTTAAAGTTGTGCTTCTGAGTGTTTCTTCATTACCAGTAGGTCAAGTTGATCTACCTGATCAAAACTGGCAACTCTTTCTCTGAGAATTTTTATGAGTACAGTTATGTACCACTTAATGTTTCCCCTGCCAGATTTGTTTCTGTATGATCTCACTTCATGCCAGCATGAGATACTTTGTAAGGAATTCATAAGTACTGCAGCCAAGTTGTGCCTAAATCCAGCCACACTACTTCTGTAATACTTGTTTATTTAATACCCACCATTGTACCCCATGTCCATATCAAAGCTCTCTTTTGCCATCTATGTTACCTTGATAGTAATTAGATTATTAAATGCTATGACCATCGCTTAATTTGTTTTTCTTGTTCTCTCTTGCTTCTATAAATTGTCTGTTGTCAGAAACTTGCTATAAATTGTATCATAGATTAGATTTGTACCTGTTTTTTGGCATATAAAGCTAGGAAAATCCTTTTTCCTACCCATAGGAATAGCAAAGTTATTACAATGTCAGCACCAGTTCTGGTTTTTCGTTATAAAGCAGTGGCTGAAAACAATTGATGTGGTCAGCATTAAACTGTCTTGGTATCTGTTGGAAACTCAAGGGAAGAGGTTCAAGTGCTAAGTAACATTGGTATCAATTATAGAGCACTAAAGATTTTCTTATTTGTACTAACGAGGAGATTTCCTCACCATTCTGCATATCATCTTTCAAAATGAAGACATTCTTATTACATTGCATTTGGCCAACAATTCCTGAGACATCCTGATCTTTCTTATTCATTGGTCATCACTTTATTTTCTCTCTGACAGTACTAATTTTTCATTGCTGGAACATAGCCATGCTCAAAATTTAATACACAAATTTGTTCCCACATTTAATCCTTAAATATTTTGTTATCTTAGTATTTTGCTAGGTATACAACAAAGCCAATTCTCAATTATGCTAAGGCTTTTTCCCTTTTTTTTTTTTTTTCCAATGATTCTTCTATCTAAAAGGATCCTAAACTTTATGGAAGCAGCCTCTTGAGAATAACTCCTGCATGAAAAGCCCTGTAAGCAGCACAAGTGCTCTAACTCCCTGGCCCTGCCTGTCAGGGGGAAAATACAAAGACAGGAATTTGCTGTGCCTTACAAGTTCTTTGCTTTGCGTTGCTGTTAGTAGGTCATGGGAATCAGAGCCCTTGGGTGCCTCAACTTTGTGGCACAAGCATATCCAGTCGAGTGCAAAAAATACAAATGTTTCACATTGAGAAACAAGCACATGTTGCTGTCGGGTCCCAAGTTAGCTGCTGCAGACATTCCTTATTACCATTATTACTATTATTATGGCTTTTGGAGAACTGTCATTTGTGGGGTAATTTTCATACACCTGAAACTGTCAACACAGAGGTACCTGGTTTTGTATTCTGAAAACATGACAAGGCCTGTGTTTGTTTCTCACATTGGCTTGGTGGGGGCAGTTCATCCAAGACGTTCAGAATGCATTCAGTACACAATTATTCTCTAATAATCAACTGTTGTCCTTAATGTTTAATGAGAAGGTAAAGACTTATGATTTAAGGTATGCCCAGTTTAGCTTCTGTGACTGCAACTGTTTCAAGGATCTTTATGTGATCTACATTTACTTTTGCTTGATTTCAAATTCTTTAATTTGGAAGCACTTTTGCCAGGCTATACAATCTCTATGGTTATTGTGCCTTTTGCCAGGAAGCCTGGCTTAAAAGATCACCACCCTAACAAAAAAAATCTACAAATGTAACAAATTTAATATGTAGAAATTTCTCCTGGCTTCTCTAGCCTATTCCCTTTGGTCCTATTTGGATTCCTTTCTAGCTGAGAATAGTACTGTCATGCATCCAAATGCCAAGGTGGTAGGTGCATACAAATCTTTAAAATGAAAATAACTAATACTTGTAGTCAGTGGTGGAAAAGTATTGAATAATGCTTTGGCCAACGATCACAGGAAAATGTCTAATGAAATGTTATGTGGTTTCTAAGATCAGTGGAAAGCATGGCTAGGGGGTTAGAGTTTAGGGGTTTTCTTTGGATTAAAATTTTGCCTAAAGGGTGGGTATGCAATAGTCAAGGCAGAGCTAACAGTCTGTGGGCAGACTGTAAGTCAGTATGGCTGAGAGTGGAACCCATTGGTCCATAGCACTGACTTATCTGAATACAATATTATTCTATCCCCCACCAGAGTAATAATTATTATGTATAAAACAAGCAGACAAAAATTCAAAGCCTACTTCTTTTAATCTGACCCCTTGCAATCCTACAGAGCTAGACCTGAAGGTTAGTGGATGACAGAATCACAATTTCCCAAGCAAATTCTATTTTGATGGGTGAGCCATGTGGTGCAGGGGATGCCGCTGTCAGAATAAAGATCAGCAATTCCAAACAGATTTTTTCAAATAGTACCAGAATGCATGCTGACTAGAGACAATCTATGATTTCACAGCCAACCTCGGCTGTGTCATTTTCCAACTTTTGAGTACTTCATTTTGCAGCTTCAATTTTAATTATCATTGTCGTGGCTTAACCGCAGCCAGCATCCAAGTCCCACACAGCCCCTCACTCACTCCATCACCAGCAGGATTGGGGAGAGAATCGGAATGGTAAAAGAGAGAAAACTCGTGGGTTGAGGCAGAGTTTAATAGGGAAAGCAGAAATCACACCTGCAAGCAAAACAAAACAAGGGTTAATTCACTGCTTCCCATGGACAGGCAGGTGTTCAGCGATCTCCAGGAGAGCAGGGGCAATCACACGGAAGCGTAACTTGAAAAGACAAATGCATCACTCCAAACGTGCTCCCCCTTCTTCCTTATTCCTCCTACTTTATATACTGAGCATGAGTTGTAATATGGTCTGGAATACCCCTTCGGTCATTTGGGGTCACCTGTCCTGGCTGTGTCTCCTTGATATTTGCCATGCACTTGCGGCCTCCTCACCAGTGTGACAATACAAAATGCAGAAAAGGCCCTGGCTCTGTGTAATCCCTGCTCAGCAATAACAAAAACATCTCTATGTTACCAACCCTGTGTTCAGCACAAATCCAAAACACAGTCCCACACCAGCCACTGTGAAGAAAATTAACTCTATCTCAGCCAAAACAAACACCATAGTGAAATTACATCATTTGGAAGTGTTATTTCTTAGGAATATTTTAAGGTAAGGTTAAAAATAATTGTAATTTGTATATGTGATGTACACATTCAAGAAAAGAAAATGGGTTAACTTCTTTAATACTTTTAGCTCAATTGTAGCAGAAGTGAGTTTTAGAGAAAAAAGACACTTCTGATGGCTGAGGGTGTTTCTTTTTGCTGGATATCAAAGGCTTACAACAAGCAGTGAAGCTGTGAGAGATTTGTAATGAAAAAAATCACAAGACTCCTTTACCATGGAGCGTATTAACTAACCTGACTACTAGGGAGGATACCAGTTTCTCTGTAATAGCCCTGTGAATGTTGCCTGTGTTACTGGAAAAAAGAACAGCAGCCTAGTACACGTATTACAGTAATGAAAAATTACTGACAGCTTCAAAAAGTCAGGCTATCAGTTCTGCTGGGAGGAGAAGCCCCTGGGAGCTCTTGCAGCAGCACATCCAGGCAGTGGGTCTGTGGTACAGGTACCAGAGCCACAACCTGCTGGATCACCAGGCAAGGCAGATTTAAGCCAGTTTAGGAATCAGTGCGAGGAGGCATAGCCAAATTAGCAATAGCATGCAGTGGTGATTTTCTGCCAGCTCGTGTCACTGGTATTCTAGACAGCTCCCTGCTTGTCTGCCTTGTGCATAGCAGGCCACCAGCCCTGCCTCACAGCAGGAATATTTTGGGGCAGTTCACTTAGACAGGGCCAGCTTTCCTTTTCCAAGGTCAACTGGTGACCCAGGAAATAGCTTCGTAAAAAGTGCCATGCCACCAGCAGGCCAAAATGCCCCGGGAATCTTGGCATTACAAGTACCATGTGCTATTTTTGCCTCTCTCTTGAGCAACAGAAATAGCAGCGACAGCGTGTGTCCATGCCTGGCAGGGACTGGGAGAGTGATGTGGCTGCATCGAGGCTCGTCGTCAGCTCTCTGTGTTCACTGTGCGCCACGTAGAGGTGGCAAGCAGGGACCAGCACACACAGGTCTGTTCTGCAAGGACTTCTCCAAGGCAAGGAAGGGAAATGTTAAGCTTTTCCCAGCAGAGCTGATGTATATAGGGGTTCCGTACAGCAGGTTTTGGCCTGGAGCTTGGTTCTGGCTAGACTGCAATGGCATCTGCTGTAACTGCTGTATGTAGACATAATGGCCAAGGTCTGATGGCAGTGTCCAAAAAGAGAGAGATGCTACAGGGCTCTCTGTACAGAGCCTGCATCGCAGGGTAGGCGAGAGCTTTGGGCAAAAAAATAGATAAGGATGGAAGGGTGAAAAAGCTTGCAACCTTATTGTGGCCACGGTGATAGAGAAAGGCAGCATGTGTCTTTCCAGCACACCAGCCCTGCCAGGATGGATTTGAACTCAAAAGATCCTTTCTTTTATGGTGTTTTTGATATAGCCGTAGAAAACCTTAACCTGAATTTATGGCTTAGGGGAACCATACATAGCTGCCATTGAGCTGTCAGTGCTCAACACCACTTGCCTCCTGCATGTTGGACTGTGAACTGCTGCCAGAGGAGCACTCCCAAGTATTTGCTGCTGCATCCTTTGCTATAAGTGGCAAGTTGTCTGCAGGCTGGGGGTACAGCTGGGTTGCTGTGTCTCACACCACTGCAGCTAGACCTGGTGGATGTTACCTGTGTGACTTCCCCTTGAGGGTGGCATGTCACAGCAATACAGCTTTTTAAGGAAACTCTTATATGGTTTTGTTCCAAGAAATACGAAAACCTAGAAAAAAGAGAAATAAGAACTCCTCCAAATCAACTGCTCCCACACAAGAGTAATCAGCTTACCAGTCCTGACCACAGTATCAAACAAATTGAAATACTCACCTCTGCTTTACATGTTATACCCCGTAGAAAGCCCAGAATGTTATGAAAGAGTTAGTGACCTGGCAGAGCTTCTAGGAAAGAGTTAAGAGCAGTTTTCCTATGCCACATAGCCAGCAGGGGACTTAAGGAAGGGACTTATTTTTCTCCAGAGTTGTGAAAATCAAAGGAGTTTAGAAAAACCCTGCCAAGGTAGACAGGTGAATTTCTTTGTTGTTGTTTGTGCTCAGACCTTTCTGGATTGTTGACACATTTTGTTTGCTCCATGGTTGTTTTCTTCTCAAGCTTTTTTGTAGATCCAAAATTATTTATTTCCAGTCAAATTATACCTTTTTTAAAAACTTAAACCCAAATATTATAATGGTGTTTCTGACATTCCCGCAAAAAAAAACCCCAAAGAACCCTTTTCAAAAAACCCTAAACACAAAACTGAAAACAAAGTGAGAATTCTATAAAAAACTAGAGGAAGCACTGGTAATTTGTGTAACTACTTACAATAATTACAATAAGGATATATTTCTAGCCATGTACATGTGCAATGGGGCTATTCCCTGGTCTAGAAGTGATGCAGGTTTATATTTCTTTGCAAGGGGGTAGTAGAACTAAGATAATCTTCTATTCAGGAGCTCCTGACTAGAAGGACATAGAGTGGGTTTCTCTCAGTCTTTACTGACCAAACCCTTCCATGGAAATGTAAGTATTGTAATATTTACAAATGTAGATAAGTTTTGATCAAGTTACTCCTTCTTTATCTGTTTTCATATTCAAACGGGATCACACACAGATTTTAGCCCACTATGACTGAATGTCCACAAGCATCGATTGTCCAGCTCTGGGACCTGACCTGAGTGAGCTGAGCCCCCCTGTAGCCCCTCCATGCACCTTCTAGAGCCTCCTTCCTTTTAGGAATCAGGCCGTGGAGGCATACATGGGAAGCAAAACTTAACATTCTGCACCCAAGGCTTGGAACACATCTGTGATGTATGCCTGGAGCTGGGAAGTGCTCCTGAGTCCCACCCAGCTCCTGGATCCCATTACTGCACATAATCCCCATCCTGGATCCTGCAGACAGCAGGACCTGATGGCATTATCCAAGAGCAGGCACTACCTGATCCACACAAGAGAGCTGTGAGCCCTGGATGTCCTCCTGCTGCTCTGGCCTCCTTAGTGGGCTCACAGAAGGACCACAAGGACCTGGGGGCAGGTGACCCCAGTGGTTGCATGGGGGTGGGCAGGCAGCATTCATAAAGTGGAGCAGGGGAGAGGGGGGCAAGGGGGGAGATTAGGAGGTCACATCCCCCTTGGCTGTCCTGCTAAATCCACACCTGAGTTTCATTACATTATTGCCTTACAGCTGACATCTAATTATGTAAGCTCACAGAAGGCCTGGACTTTTGAACCCCAGAGCAAAGGTCAATTTTTGCCACTAAATCAAGGTGGCAGAGGAAACATATGGTCCATGGTTGATCCCTCCTCCTTGTCTCGATTTATTAGAAACCAAGGATTGATTTTTGGGAACAACTGTCTTTGCATCTATTTTCTCCGTACTTGATATTTGGGGTCAGTTAGATCTCTATAAAACAAAAACAAAAACCCAAACCCAAACAAAGCCACACATAATGTTCTCAGCAAACCTTTACACACAGGTTTCTATTTAGGTAGCTGATATTCTGAAATTTTTACTTCAGAGATCATTTTAAGCTGTAGTCTCTGGCATTGCCTTCTGTTGGATGCTGTTACTGTCCTTCCTCCCAATCCCTCTACAATTTAGGAAGTTTTCATCCTCTACCTATATTCCATGGTACCTGCTTTTGGCTCAGATCCTGCACTAACGTGGTCAAGAAATGCAAACATGATAGGAAAAAGCCCCAGTAGGTGAGCAAAGAGTCCTTCTCTGGGTAATTTTTATGCTCTTCCCAGCCAGCTGTAATAGCATCAAATCTAAGTGATAAGGATACTGCTAAAATTGCTTTAATTAACGTCACTTTTACAGTCATAAATCATTATTAATTCCCACGTTAATTTTTGGAAATGGCCTAGATTTTTTTTTGGCCATTGCCACAGTTTGTCTGGAACTTTTCCCAGTCGCAGACCTTTGCTTGTTCTTCTTACTCCCGTCCTGATGTTTTCACTGTCAAGTTGAGTTTCCATCTGGCCTGAATGTATGCACAAAGTTACTTTCACTTCTTTAACCATGACCTAACTCCACTTCAGTCTGTGCCTGACCTTTGTCTAGTTCCAAAGGTAGATGAGATGCTGGAAGTTTTTGCTGCCGTGCCTTTCAAGATTGATCAGCAATTGTCTTCCCATATTAGTGCATTATTGCAATTCAACAATACTACTGATGTCTACAGAGAGAGCACGTCACTAATACATCTACATAGATTAAGCTATTCCTTTTAAATGGAATACAGCCACCAAATTCACTGGGAGTTCCTGCTTCCAGAAGTGTTAATCAAGGTGAATAAAATATTTAAATTACTTAACAGCTCATATATTTTACTAGATTTTGACTTTCCAGTGACTATTTATCAGGCCTTTCTTTAATTCCATTTGGGAGCTTGGACTAGTTTGTCTTTGCTGTTTTATACGTATTGACAAAATTCAGTTCTGCTGGAGGGAATCCATTCTTTAGGAGGCTGTGATTCTCCTATGGTTTCAATTTTGATTTCTATTTATACACTTCCCTTAGTTAACATTATTCAGCCTCCCTGTTTGCTGTGTCATTTGTATGCAGACGATATCCGGATATCCTCTCAGTCCCTTCAGAGCCTACAAAGAAGTTTGATGTTTTGTGTAATTGCCTCTGTGATATTTAATCATGGGTAACTTCAAATTTTGTTAAACTTAACACAGACAAAACTGAGTTGCTATTGATTAGTTCACTGGCGCAGAGGTCTCAGGTGTCATCTGTGGTAGTTTCCATTTGTGGTAGTTCTTTTATCCTTCAGATAATGCTTGTGACCTTGGGGTCATTGTGGATTTGGTGCCTGCTTTTGAAGCCCACATCAATCATGTAATTAAAGTGTCTTACTACTGTCTTTGGAATCTAGCTGGGCTGAGACCTATGCTCTTTCTAGCCCACTTGCTAAAACTTTAATCCATATTTTTTTGTCTGACTTGACTACTGCAGCTCTTCCATATACCCTCCACTGTTTGCATTAGGGACACAGTCTAGTTATTTAGCAATATGCAGTGAATTAACTATGTTCATTGAATTCCATGTTTAAAATGTGGCTGGACCCTGGATATCACTTGGCTGCTTCTTGGCATGGGGCTTTTAATGATATTTCATTTAACAGGATGCTCTTTCCAGACAGACCAGGAGAATTTTACATGAATCATATCAATTTGTGCTGTTATTTTTCAACCTGTTTCTAAACGTGGATGGTTTTAAAAGATTAGAATTTCAAGATTGCTGTCATTTCATGTTATTAAATGTTATCTATTTGGCAAGTGGCAGCAGCATTGGTTATGAATCCATTACAATCCTGTCTTTACTTGCTTGTGGCTTTGGGGGCTAAAGTTTTCCAGATCTGTGTCTACTAAAAGACACTTGTTACGGTTTCAGTAGAATTTATTTGCAACAATCCTTTTCTCAAATAGATATTTTTGCCAATACAGTGTCATAGGCCACATTCTGCTTTCACTTATGTCTACAGAGTTCATTGGGATTGTAGAGGATTAACAGAAGCCTTGACCATGATGGAGAGTTGTAAGACTTTTAAACAATCCAGATAAACAAATACAAGTATGTATGTAAACACTCAGATAAGTTTAAAATTTGTTTATCTTTATTTAGTTCAGGCTGAATGCCAGTAGTCTTAAGTCACATGGAAACAAATGAAAAAAAAAGGTGATGCAACCTCTTTTCCTGGTATAAAAATCATGCTAGATATTTGTATTTTTGAAAGTTTAATGTGTAAACATAGCTTAATACCAGTCTGCTGCCACATACACCTAATTACAGTTCATACCTCTTCTAAAAGGTGAAACACAGGAGGTGAAGTATGCTCTGACACACAGTGAGTAAATAAAAGCTTAAAAATGTAACCCATGAAGAAGCAGGACAACATTTTTCTGTATCTGAGATGATTCCCCTTAAAACTTCTTGAAATGAGGAATAACAGGGAACACCAACTGGATTATCAACCCTGTGAATGCCTTGGTGCCCAAGCAATGCACCTCTGCTTCTATTACTCAACATGAAGAATTCATTCTGAGACTGCAGGAGGCAGAAAGCTGTCTAGCATTCAAAACCAACAAAACTGACAATGGTAGAGATATTTTATTTATTTTTTTCAGGTAGGTTCTGTAAATAAGTGCCTGAAACTATTCATTAGCATTGCTGCATGCAGTCCCAGTGTTTATAGGGCAGCCAAATGGGTGAATTTCACTGCAGCAAACTGCTACAGGAAAGAGAAATTTGCACAGAATTAAGTGGAGTAGCCCACTGTCTTCCTTTGTTGTGATGCTTTTTGTCTACATGCCCAACTGTAACCCAAGGCTGTATAGAGTATACTTAGATGTGAAAATCAGATATGTGAGATAAAATAAATGTTTTATTTATAGCAAGAACATTAATATACAATACAATCTGCGCTGTGAGTAAGGATGGTGTAATGGCGCTCTGGAGTGGCTTGTTCCTCTCTGAAATGTGAACTTTCATCTCTGACAAAGAAGTGCTGGAACACTCTCTGAAGTTGGATGCTCTTCCTGAGTCATTACAGAATTGTCTGGCAGTCACTGCAAGTGTTAATTGCTGCAATGAGAAGATAACTTTACCTACCTTTCTAATTAGAGAAAGCACACTGGCCCAAGCAGGGGAGGTGGCTGAAGCTTTGCCTAGTTGTCTAAAATGGATCCCAAAAGTGAATAGATTAAATGTTCAGTACTGGAAGACCACTGCCTGCTTTTCTTGTGTCCATCTGCAGCCTCTGTCTGGAGGCTACTGGACTTGGAGAAAAGGAGAGATGTCCTCAGATTGGGAGGAATAAAAGAAACCTGAAATTAAGTAATTTTCCAGACAAGAACTGTCATGCAAAGGTTATTCTAAAGTCTCTAGAGAATTCAGGTTTTGTATCAAAGTTCCAAAGCCTTATTTAAAGCTTGTGTAAGCAACTGATTTTTTATAATTCACCCACAAATGCAGCTAATTGATTTTAATTTGGCACACCTTTGCTCCAGAGTATATAGGAAGAATTATTCCAAAATATTATGCTAAAGGTATTACTCACTTCACAAAGTATTGCAACGTCAGTTTCTTCTCTTTCCACGTAGGCTCACAAAGTTTGCAAAAGCCATCCCAAACGCAAGAGAAGCAATTGTCAGCCTTTCCCCACCACGTAATGCAAGGGCCAAACACAAAAATAAAGGGGGCATTACCAGAAGAAATATTTATTCTGCATTATGATGTGCTGTGTTTTTGGCAGCAGTGGAATTTCAAAGCGAATTACTTTATCTCTAATACGGACATGAGTAATAGATGGCAGAATGTACTGAGACTTATATAGGCAGATTTATGAGGCATGCCAGAAAACCGTGGCCTGCTGAGTTTATTTAAAGCCGTAGATTCTGAGCAAGTCTGCAGCAAGGACTGGAGCATTTGTTGTCCTTCTTGCAGTAAAACTGTCTCAGGCTTGCAAAGGTGAGTGCAGCACCACTGACTCCTACCCAGAAGCAGGAGCCATTCGACAGCCTCAGAGGCTCCAGCTGCTGTTTGCAAGTTCTTCTTTAGTGAATAGGCTGCCCTTGGTTTTTGAAGCAGAAGTCTCTTTTGTAAGGCTGTTTGACTTGGTTGTCTGTACAGAGAAACAGCTCTGCATAACTACAAACATCATTGCAATGGATTTTGAAGATGGCTTGCTCAGTTTGGTCAAATTTAGACACTTGGCCTCTAGTCTGTTGGCACTTTGATGTTTATGTCCCCTAGTTAGTAAAAGACCAACTTTGTGTGACTCCAGAAAAGCATGCCCTAGGAAAGCGTGGAAAAACTTCAGCACCCTGAGGAGGAATGCAATATTCAGCTACTGTATAATGAAGAGAGGTGAAACTCGTAGTGGAGCAACTGTGCAGTAAAATATTCAGAACTCATAATGTTTCCTGGGGCCAATGCCCCTGGGAAGAGAAATAAACTGTTTTCTATGGAAGAGCAACAAATATTTATATATTGTATTGCCCAAAGACCACCATCAGAAGGGACTGAGAGGATGCAGAGTTTGCAGAAAACAAAGAGGTGCAATCCTTCTCTTGCTTTTACAACCTGAAGATGTAGACAGGCAGAGAGGAAGAACTTGGTCCTATCACATTTAAAGAAATTAAAGTGTTGGAGAATTTACTGGGAATTTGGTAACTAGAAGTATTACAGGAATGCAGCTTCTTCCCTTTCTTTGTTTTCAGACTGCTTAGGAGTGAATCACATATGATCTTTGAATCAATGCAGATGACAAATTCACAATTTTTTGGTTTTCATGGAGAGAAAATTGATTGTAGTCAAGGACTTTTCCCACAGAATCTGATTATCCAAGTAAATATTTAACCCTGAAGGACCGAAGGGAAGGAATCACATCCCTCTTGAGCACAGGACATAAAATTTTCCAACTTTCACAAATTCCCATTGATGCAGTCTCGTCTTAGAAGGTTGAGAAAAATAAGAGAATCAAAGATTGCAGGGAAATAATTTTCACCCACACAGACTGTGTTAAAGGTATTTTCCAAAAGAACAAGCCTTGTATACTGGAACATAACACCCACAGCACCTATTCGTAAGACACCACATGAAAGAAATAAGTTTCAACTTGATTTTCTACTTTGGGGAGTTTGGGCTATCTACTTAAGACATCAAAGCCGCCCAACTACACTCTTAAGTCAGACAAGTGAGGTCTGGAGATTCACAGAGCATCACAAACAAGGCATCTCCCACTGCAGGCATGGGAAGAGATGCACTTTGCACACCTAGTGACTCTCAAGTGCTCTTCAGATGTTAATGAGGTTGAGAGGTGTAATGTTCATCTAAATTGTTCACGATTTATAGATAGAGAAATTGAGGCATTATTATCATGAGCAAGATTTCAAAAGTTGGTCTCTGATTTTGCAGACACTGGTAGTTGTTTTCCATCCTGAGCCAGGCAGTGTATAAAGATGTCTGGGAGTTTCCAGACAAAATCAGATCTGGTTTTCTTTTCTATTGAATATGTATAATTGTGAATAGTAGATTTATTTTTTTAGAAATACATTCATTTAGATGAACCTCTGCTAGAAAAGGTAGCTACTGAAAACTGCTTTGCTTCCTGCCTACAGGTTTCTAAGGAATCCAGATTTCTAGGCTTAAGATTTCCAGGATGGTCCCTCCGTATGGACCATCACAGACTTAAGAGATCTCAAAGTTTTAAGGGGTTTGCAGCATGGCTGAGATCTCAGAAACCCAGGCTGTAGCAGAAGTTTTTCAATATCTCAATTCTCCATTTTTTCCATAACCTGAGAAAAGTCTCACTAAAATCAAGAAGAATGAAAAAGCTCAGCTGAAACTTGAAAGACTTTTGGTCTTCTAGGACCAGCTCAAAAAGGTACAATAAAAACAAGTGTTATGGAATATTTATTTAGGTAGTCAGGAAATACATATTTTAGTTTTTCTTCATTATTTGTAGTGGTTGGAAATACATTTTTTCTGCAGTGGATTTCAGAATGTGTAGGGTTTTTTTATAAGTGATGGATCAAAAAATTTGAAATACCAAAATTGCTCTGGAGAACAAAAATAACCAATTCCAGTCTTCTCTTCCCTATTTCTGCTCAGTTTTTAGGGACATTTTGGTTCCCTGTTTTCTTTATGTATGCAATGACCAACTTTGGAAAACACAAGACATTGAAAATGCTGGATACATAAAATACCAACCAAAATCACTAGGAGTGCCTATTTCATGTGTCAGAGATGTGCATAACTCCAATGTGAGAGACAAGTCTGAGAGACCAGAGAAGACCCCAAGGTGCAACTGGAAATGCAAGTGTTGAGACTGGGAGAACTCAAGACCAAAGCAGAAAAGCCCTGTCAGCCTCCCTAGTAGCCAGGAGCCTTCCATGCTTCTAGAAGAGAGACTGGAGATGGAGTAATCCTCCAATTGGGACAGAAAGAAGTGGGCACGCACCAGGGGCTATTTTTGAAAATGACCAAAGCTTACAAATGCCAGAAGAATCAGCCAGATGGACCCTGGATCCAGGGATGAAGTGCCTGGCAGGACTATAGGAGGAGAGGCTGGCCATCACCTTGGGTGGCCTAGGGGGGAGTCCATCTATGGTAATTGGGGCTTTATTATACGGGTGGGAATATTTATCACTCTGAGTGAAACACTATCCACATTTCTTCCTGGCAAGATGTTATCCTTTTCTGAGGTGTACAAGGGAGGCTTTCAGCTGGGAGGCTTTAATGATAAGCAAGTGCAATTCAAAGGAGAATTGTAAATTGAAGTCAACTCCAAAACACTTCTTAAAACCCTGAGTCATTAGTGGCTGAATCACATTATTCCTGTCAGTAAGATCTCTTCCCTAACATCATCCTCTATTTACTGTACATTACCTCATGGTCAAACTGTGCACCTTTTACACAAACATGAAGAATCCTAGACATTAGGATGAGTCTGACATGATGCAAGCTTTATTTTCTGATGTTAGTTAGAAAGCAATAATCCCAGTCCAAAGATTCACTTAGGCTCAGTCTACACAAAGAGCTTTCCTACCAAGCAGGTCAAATAATAAGCCTTGTTTTCTGGTTTTCACATTTCCCTCATTTGCTGAAGCTCATGGCTGTTACAAGGGCAGCTCTAAAAGTCAAAAGGTTACAGAATAAAGCATCACCCTTAAAAATTCATCATTTATCTGTCGAACAGTGACCTCATGGTGACTCTCTCAGCTACAAAGCCATTGATTGCATGCCCTTCATTCTTCTTCTGTAAATCCTATGAACAAGCCCCTTTGAGATGTTGGAAGAAAATTTAACACACAACTCTTGTCACGTATTAAAATAATTGTGCAATATTAGATTAGATATTAGACTAATTACCAAATATTTAGCTCTTTCCAAATGTTCACCATATATGACTAGGTGATAAATTATCAGAAAAATACATTATCTGATTAATTTTCAAGGGTTTTAAAATTTGTTTATAACATTTATACTTATCTAAGTATATAATAACTTTAGGCTTACCAATATGGCAGGTATTATGTTAAGGAGATAAGCTTCTCTGATCCAGATAGGCCTTTGAATTGTAGTTCCTTTAGGCACAGAGCTCTAGATGTTGGAAAGGCACAGGATTAGGAAGTTTAAGCAAGCTGAAAGATAAGGATCAAAGTTAAATCAAAAGTTACCTTGGTTCATTTGTTTCAGTGATTAGAGAAACCATATTATTAAAATAGTGAGTGAATTGTTTAGTGCTGTGCATGACACAACTGCTCAAAGGGCAGAATTAAGAATAAAAAGTTTAGGAATTAGAACTGAAGTCTTTGCTGAAGGAAAATGCCCAGACATGCAATCAAGCATCTATATTTACAGTCTGGATGATGACAAACCTCATTGACAAGATACATCTCTTCAGCAGTACTCCTGAGGGACCTGAGAGCCCAGCTAGGCTCTTTTCTTCTCAGACATCACCTTCTGCAGGGGAAGTTCTTTAAGCAAAACAGACCTTTGCATCACAAAAGGTGAAGTGCAGCCTTGTCGTTATTACTGCACCCCCTCTTTTCTCCTTAACACCTGTTATTTCTGGACATGGTGAATAAGGGGAAGGGTTTGGGACTGAATCCCAAACCCTGATATGAGTTCATAGGATATTTTCTAACAATAGCACACAGTTCATAGCATCATTGAGACAAAGCCTACATCCACAACCACACTGCAGGCAGACCCTTAACCAAGAAAGTTATTATTGGAATTGAACTTTTCCCTGATTGCAGTCAAAGCACTCCTGAGGCATCTGGGAGATAAAACTGCAAAGAGTAGTCTTGCCGGATCTACAGTTCGCAAATTACAGTGCTGGAGCTACTCTATCAATTCAGACAGCAGCTGGCCTCTGGCAATACTTTTTTCCTTCAGATTAATTAACATTTCCCCTCAGCCCCCTGGTTATAGGCATGATCATAAAATCTATGCATGTTAGAAGAAGTTGCATCAGATTCTGTTCACCTAGCCAGCTGTGTAGCTGTGATTTTCTACCTCTGCACAATCTTTAGTGGTATTTCTGAGGGGTGAGAGACTTCACTGCTGAAAATGAGAACGGTCAGATCTCAAATGACTGGGCTGAAAGCCTGTCAAATTGTTCAATTCCCCTAAAAATTTGTCCCTTCTGGCCTAATTATGCTTTCATAAGAAGTAAAGCTGTCATCCTATACAGTGTCAGTTTCTCATTTTCAGAAGTCAGGAAGTGCCTGCTATCAACAACACCAGGTCAGGTTTTCACAGGTTGCTTAAGGCAAAGCTCCCCTTCTATTTCTCTACCTCATTGACAATATAGATCTCAGCTCCTCAAGCTGACAGCAAATTTCCTCTAAGGGAATCTCCTTGCTTCAAAACGGTCTTGTTGGACTATGATCTCACTATTCTTCAAGATTTTATTTTATTTTTTTTATTAAAAAGCTTATCCCTATATTACTGGCAAATACTCTTCTTTCAACAAGAAGAGATCATGATGAAAATGTATAAGCTATGGAGTATTTTCTAGAGTATCTTTTAACTACCAGCTTTTTTTTAAGTTCCAGTAGGAATGCTCATGGACAAAACTTGCTGTGACTAAGGTTTGCTAATAACAAAACTGCTGGAAAACCAGACTTACCTGTCACATTTCCTCTACAGACTTGCCTCCTTTGACACAACTTTCACTCACTCTCAGACAATACTGAATCCTAAACAATTGTAATTAAACAACTGAGAATGTTCACCATTTGAATTTTAAGCCACTCAATCGATTGAAGCTGATGAGAACCTTGAAAACTTGAACTATTTCTAGCACAGGAGGCACTAGATATTGGATGCAATGATTACCTGCATTGCCTCAATCGTATGATGATGTTCAGTCTGCCCCTAACATTATGCAACTGCCAATGCTTTGTTCTTTAGATCAAGGTAACATCCTTCCCTTCCTATTACTGTCCTGAGACTTCTGGATGCATTGAATTAGTAGAAAAATCTGCAGACTTAAACTTAGGGTGTGAAATCTGGGTACACAGGTATCATGTATCACCTACAGAGATATCTACACCTGTCCCTAGTAAATCTCTTGAAAGCCCTTGATAAGTAGCAACCAGAGGGTTTGTTAGAGAAGAAGTCACCAGACAAAGCCTGTCTCATTAATTAATGAATTAAATGTATTCACTATTTGGCTGTAATAAAAAAAAAAACAACCCAGAACACTGAGGGCAACATAAACTCTATATTTGTGAATAGGTCAATATCAAAAGATAATCTGTAGATCAAAACCTGGAAAATGCAAAATATTCAGATCAGTATGCAAAATAAAATGTAAGTGTGGAGAGTGGATTTATATGATTATACTATGAATAATTCATTAGCACAAGAAATACAATTAGCTTTTAAAAATGATCTAACTACTACACTCATGTTTAGCAAATCTAACATATAGTAACATCAGGAGGTAAATGTCCATAATGTAAAAGAAATTAAAACAAATTCCTTTAGGAGTCCAGCTGCCTTATTACTGAGGGGGAAAAGGGCAGTGGATTAGATGGGTTAGATCCTGCCCAGCAAGGTTAACTTGCCTGTAGTCAATACCCTTGCATTTGCAGGTGTGCCCTCAATTGACCCTATTAATATGTGCAACCCTTGCTGGAAACCTTATTTCAGAAACATTAAGCTTTGGTTATTTGAAGTGGCTCTGACTATGGTGAAACATTCCTTAAATTCGTCGGGGGCTTATTTGGTGGGAGGATGCAGAAACATTTTTCACGAGAGAAGCTTCTCTGCACTTCCAGTAGATAGAAATCAGAGGGCTGAATCAGGCAGGAGATAATCGATGCTATAGCTGGCATACTAAATCAATACATTACTGGCAACTGGAGCTAGTTTTAGCTGAACCTCTGCTTTCCAGAGCAATCACTCCAAGTCCTGACTTAGTCATTTTCAAGATGAAATTGCAGCAGGCTCTTAATCTCTCTGGTACTGGTTTGAAGTTCGCCAGGCTGATACCAGCAGTGATTTCCTCGGGGGCTGACTTCTGTCGACTGATGCTCAAGGAGTGAGCAGAGCAAGTGCAAATGGACAGGAGCTTGCCTTCTAGTTGGTGCTTTGTTTCTTCCTTGTGTCCTATTTCTGCATATACTTTCTGCAAAGGAACACAGACAGTGCTCACCTACCCTTTGGTATTTTAAAAGTATCGTGTATTTGTAATAGTTGTTCTTTCAAGAACGAAGAGTGCCACTGCTAAGTGACATTATGAACAAGAAGCCAAAAGCTGATACAACAATTCAAAAGTGTACAAATTAAAGTCGATTGTCAAATGGATTTTCCATTCCATTAAAAATGTCAGGATTGAATAATTTTGACATATAAAAGATCATATTAAGTATCCACATTAAATTAAGTGGGGACAAACCCAAAAAATAATCTAAACATTGTGCAAAATTAAGTTCTGAAAATAATTACTTTGCCCAAAATGTTTAAATCCAAATATGTTGACATTTGGGTTCTTCCTTGGATTCTGTTTTCCATTTCAAATGCTAGATTTTTATTTTTTTTAAATAAAGAAAAACATTTTGTACATACTATGACAAAAACAAGGCATTGTTTTACTGTGGTGTTCTTTTTCATTTCAATTGCTACTGCTACCATTATATGATTGTTGTCTATTCAAATAGCATTCATTTTTATTATCTATTCAAGTAATTTGTCATAATTTAATTAGCCAAGGAAAAATATACTTATGGAAAACTTTCAGACTACCTCACTGTAAATTAACCATTACAGTTCTCCTGACTGGATTAGGAACAGGTATAACTATCATAACATGATCACTGAGTTCTCTTTAAAAATACTCTTGGTATCCGGTGAGTGCCTAACCCCAGATGTACCCATTTAACACAGACTTTCTCACTGAATAGCCATGGACTTTTGAGCTTGGCCTTCGAACAGTTTGGATGCTTCTGCACACCCAAGGAAAGGAGAGCCAGGGGACAGTACCTGGCACAGGAGGTTGAGCAGCACTGACTGGCTCACTCCTAAACTCATTAGGTTTTCTTGGCCCGCCACAGCAGACTGGCTGTTCCATCACTGCACGATGTTTGGTCCTCTGTCTCCTGCCCTGCAGGTGCCCCTCATGCCTAGTGCTCTTTGGGCTTGGGGACACTGACCCAAAGCATGTGAAGGAATGCCACAGACTACTGAGTGCTGTCTTTAGCTCAGGGCTGGGAGGGTGCTTGGAGTGCCACAGGGGTGCAGGGTGTGAGTGTGCAAAGGTACAGCAGAGGACTGTACAGGGGGGCAGAAGTCAGACTCAGTGCAATGTGGTCCTTACCATCTGTTAGTCGAGATTGCCAGAGAGAATCCAAGCAGTGCCTTGGGCAGAGCTAGTCAGAGAGGTCCCAGACAGAGACAGATATGGACTAACAGTGCAGCAGCATCACCAGTCTGGAGGCTCTTTTACTCAGCAATATAAATCTTGTGCTCTGGGCAAGGCCCAGGTCTTAGGAAATGCAACAACTTAATTAGTGGGAAGAAGTGTCTAAATTTCTTCCTTTTAAGAACAGACATGAGGACAAGTGTATCTCTACACGCACATCACACTGTGCCTTTATTACCCAAATTTGCTCCCTGTGTATTAGAAAGCTCTGTCGACAGAAAGGCAGCCAGCACAGTGTTACTGACAATATTTATTTGGCACACAGTGTTCAATGTTGCCTATTGGTGTTGATGTTTTTGTTCTCACTCAGCCTTGGGAAGGTGTCTCCATGTTTTCTGCACTCATACTGACATTTTGCCATATTCAGCACTGCAAACAGCTGTCTCCTCATCCTTTTCCCAAAGAACAGTTGCAAATGGCATTTCTGAGCCACATTTGCAATAGCTCCATCTTGTTCACCCCAGAGGCTCCTCCTGTTCACACCATTTTCAGACTCTGTTGCAAGAACAGATACAGTGCTATTCAGCAATTGTCTGTCTGTCCATTTTAAAGAATGCTGCATACCAAAGTACCCAATAATCAAGTTAAACTCCAGGAGCAGAATGCCTTTTCTAATTCTGCATCCACTTCATTGTGTGTGACACATACCTGTACACTAAGCTGTGACTTTGCCATATGCAGGCACATCCTAACAACCTACTTGCAGGAGGAGTTGTAGGTGCCTGTGAACTCACCTGAAGTGTGTTTTCTTTTAAGATTAATAAGGAGTTACTCATGACAAGTTTTTACTAGAGCTGCTGATGTAGCAGTTTTGGAATAGTGGCTGAAGACACAGGATGGAGTTATCCTTAAACACTGCAGAGTGACTTCAAGACTGGAAGAAGGACACAAAGTTCTATGACCTAGATTTTGCATCTGAAGACATAAAGGCAGCTAGGCGACATAGATGTAATGAAGAGAAGGCACTGCAAGGAGAATTTAGGCAATTTCATCATTATTCACAATCACCCACACAAGGAAGAGATTTCTGATAGCAAAAGCTCTTTTATCTAGTTGGGAAAAAAAAAATCAAGGCATGCAGTCAGTGGAAGGTGAAGCTTGGTAAACATGGGCTCTAAGTAAGAGGCATTTTATTTATTTTATTGTATTGCAACAGATCGTTAATCACTTGTAGAGTTTACACAGGGACATTGTGGATTGTTTGGTAAGTCTGTCCTGGCAGTGACCCTTACCATGGTCCTTTCCTCCTGACACAGTTTTCCACATCCAGGCTTCTGTCTTCACTGCACTCTGATACGTAAACAATAATTCAACATTTATCCAGTAACTGTGCTGCACATATATGAATTTTAATGAACCACTGACACACTTACATGAAGTGAAACAAATGAGCAGGATTGGAAAATGAGGCTTTTCCTTAGAAAGGATTTTAGATTCATATTAATATTCAGTTCCTCTCTAGGAATCTTGATATCAACTGTGTTTTGACACTTGTATGGCTGCCTTGAGCCTACAGGGTTTTTTTCTATAAAACTCCCAAACAGGGAGCCCATTGTGCATATAATAAAAAGACAGCCGCTGTTTCTGAGAGTTCACAGTCTAAGGCAGAGAGAACAAATGGCTGGTAAATGAGGCTAAAGTGAGTTTGAACTGCATTCAGCAAGGTAAGAAGCACTGTTGATATACCAGCTAACTAACTAGCTGTTGGAGCCACATAATTGGAACCTATTCCAAGGATGTGGCAGGTTTCTGTATATAATGCAGTCCTCACAATTTGGATCAGATTTTCTTAAAAGCTATGCCTGGTTTGTCAGCTAATGCAATTTCCCATCTTTTCCCTCTGCTGCCCTGAATCACTCCCCAACCAAGCTCCCCTCAGGTAAAGGGCTTTGTGCCTTTGATTATTTTATGGCATTTGCTGTAGCCCAGTTTTCATCAGAAGTCCTTCCCAGCAGACTAACAGCCCCATGAATGAAATCAGCAGGGAGGCTCTTCATTATCACAATTCTGGCAGTGAAGTCTCTGTACTTTTATCACTGTACTGGTATCAATTATTTGGAGCCACATTAAATAAATGAAGTCAGTAACATGAATATGTCATGCCCAATTCATACAGAGGCTCCTGAACTCTCTTTAAAAAAACCCTCTCTTTTTTGCCTGCTGCTTCCCTTATGAATTTTTTGTAAGCTCTGACCTTAGACATTTCTCAATCATTGCAAGCACGCTTAGTTCAAGATTGAATACACATCCATTTTATATGGGTTGAGGGGGGCAAAAATCATGAGAAAAGCAGATGGCATTAGAAAAAAATGACTTTTCAAAGAAGGTTCAATGACCTCCATATAGATATGACATGTTAAAGTCACTGACTTCTTTTTAACTCAGCACTTGCGTATATATATTTAGTATTATACAATGTACTTGTAAGGGCAAAGACTCTTCAGCATTCGATCTACAATATTTATTGTAGAGTTCTGACTCACCTTCCTTGGGTGTTGCCCAGAGTCACCACAATACCAGTAATGACAATGAAATGGGACTGAATTGGCCAGTGCCCTCTGATTGCTCGAGGGGTCACAGCAGCACACCGATTGCAGTATTCTGCAACTTAAAGGCAATCTTATTTTCTTATTGATTCTGCTGAATCAGAATTCAGGCTTGGCAAAACCTATTAAAAAAAAAAAAAGAATGAAGAGCTCCTAGGATTTGGAGAGTATTTTTTATAAAACATTTCTAAAAAAAATTAACCTATTTTGGTCTTAAGTTATAAAAGAAATCTAAATCTCTGATGCATGGACTATTAACTTCAGACACCTTAAAGCCAGTTCATTTTACTTGTAATTTAACTGATCTGTTTAAACAGAGTAGGAAAAACACAGAACTGTGATGGGAAAGGAGATTTGTTGGATACTGCTTTGCACATATTCAGAATAAAAAAAGCGCTAAAACCTTTGAGCTTACTGAGAACAGAATTAGACATAGATGCCAGGAGTAATGGTTAAATGCTTTGTAGGAGTGTTTGCAAACTCTGAAACTCCAATTCAGCCACATTCGAACATGTCTCAGCCTCTTCTCCACTGACATTAATCAGAGTGGCTTTTGTTCAAAGGAATGTTGGAGAAAGTTTATTCTAAACTCAAATATTCTTGCAAACACACTTCATTCAAACCTGTCTGAGAAGTGTTTCCTCTGCTTATAATTCAACCTGGCAACTGAAATTATGGCATATTTCTTAGGTGACCAATTACACACCCAAAATAAGGAAGACTGAATTGCTAGAAAATATAATGAAGATAAATACAGCTTGTAAATAAGCCCAGCTAGAACATAGTCTGATGAAATGATTATGCAGTCTGTGGCCCATGTTACAGTCTGCATAGATGTCTAATTCCTGTGTGCTCTTCTTCTGCACAAATTCACAGGGAAAAATCCTTATAAATTTCCTGTTACAGACTGAGACAAAAGAATTGGCGTCAGGATTTTGGAGAGAGTATATTGAGTTATATCTGTAGCTTCTCTAGGACTCTTAGTGGTGTGCAAATCTGAGCAGGTGTTTGCATCCTTGCAAAACTAAAGCCAACCTCATTAAAAACAAAAACAAAACCGCAGAAACAACAAACCTACAAACAACAAAAAAAAACCACACCAAATTTTTTAAAAAATTTATCAGGAAAAAAAGGGGCTTGGGGGTGGAATTCAGATTAGAAACACGAAAACAGTGAAGAGCAAAAAGAGGAAAATTAATTCTGTCTTGGAACCCTTGAGTTTGAATGCTTTCTTGATTTACTTTTAACTAACTTCTTAAACATAAAATGAAGCAGGAAACCAACTATTCAGGTACAACCTCTGAAAAAATACGTGACTGCCAAGCCAGCAACAGGAATATTTTGGAAGTTAGTACCACCTGAGAATTTCCAAACAGACCACACCAGCTGTCAGTGTTCTTTGATCAGGAAGCAGAACCGAAGCACAGAGAAAGTCTTTATCTCAGTCTTATGTCATATAACAATGAACTGGAAGAGTTTTAAATAAGAGGCAACAGTCCTGTATCCCAGTTTACCATTCTCCTATCCCTTTCCTGTAATGTAATGTAACAATACTTTCACGATGGGCATTTCATCTTGAGTTAAAACATTTCTGGTGGCATTCACCCTGCAAAGTTGCCCAGCCACAGTGAAGACATCAGGGCAAAGCTTTTCTGGTCTAGTGGGGTTTTTGACAGTTTCTTTGCATGTGCTGTCCAGTAAGATGGGCTTGGGAGACGCAGCAGTCCTTCACCTAATGTGCATTCCTGGCATCATGTTATTTCATGAAGACTGTCAGGTTTATACCCACAATGACAGGAGAAAATGGTATTGTGCTGCTGTTCAGCAAAAGAGAAAGCAAAAGATGGATGGGTTAAGTATCTCACTCATCAGAAATTGTCTCTCAGTTTGGACGTATTTCCAAACATTCCTAAACTGTTCATTACCATTTTCCTGTATGATTGCCCTCAAAGTGCTTGTCATCACTGCAGGAGCAACCCTGAAATCAACCTTTTTTGAAATCCTTGAATTAAAACAAACAATCAGATAAATGCCATGCTATTTATTAAACATGAAATGACACATCTGGCTGTCGGTAAAGGCAAAAAGAATTTTCAGAAGACCTTACTGCAATGCAGCCTGCCACCTCCATTTGTTTCTGATTGCTATCACACTGCATAGATGCAATGATTGAGAATGAAACTCGAATTTGGTGCTAGAAGTCCACTGTAACATCAATCACTTGAAATAAAAATGTCACGCTTATGATTCTTTGGAAAATGCTGCACTTAACTTCCAAACTGTTGCTTTCAGAAAAGGCTAATTCAGGGTTGGGTACATTAATGTCAATGTCCTATAAAAGTGCCAGCTTAAAAAAAAAAATGTCAGCAAAGACATTTTTTAAGTCTGTGTCAGCACAAAAGGGTGCCTCAGTTGTTTCATCTCACAGCAGCTGCATGCTTTCATTGACATTTGTTGCCCTTTCTTTGTGCACTCATCCTAACCTCATAGGTTATTTCCTGGCCTCCCTTCCATGACCTATGACCGATGATGACCTTTAGCTAGAGAATGTGACATTTTGTTCTCCTCTGGCTGACATGTGATGCCCTCATTATTCAAAGGTATGTGAAAATAATGACCTGCACTGACCTCTCAGTTTCCTTTCGTTTATTGGTCTACATTAGGTGCTTGTTCAGCAGATTGCTATGACTAGGTGGTGGGGTGTACAATTTCTTTTGAAGAAGGAAGCTCATGAATTGCACCAACATTTTAGCTCTTTGTGTCTATTACTCCATTTGAGGAGCAGGAGATGAGATGGTGCAGCTGGGGGAAGAGCGTTCAGGGTCTGCAGGTCTTTGTGGGTGTTGGAAGCATCTTGCAAGGCTGGCAGATCTGGCCAAAGTCTTGGGGTCTTATGGAGTGGCACTTGAGTCCCAGGCTGGATACCTACCTCAGGACATCTCAAATGGCACAGGATACCAGTGCACGAGGTACTGGTTCAACTGCTCAATTCTCAGATATCAGAAAGAATGGATGACTGAGAAACCTCAGGAATTCAAAACAGGAATGAATGTATCTTTCCCATCACCAAGATTTCTACACCTTTCCTGTTGTGACCACAGTGGAAACATGGTCACAGTTACAAGAAATACAGTATTAGTCTAACATGCTAACGGTGCTTTTTTGGGTACGTTCCTTTTTGCATTTCAAATGGTGGAAGTTTCAGTGCTCTTCAGAAATGCAAGCCTGAACACTTGAAATTTTTTTCAAGAAGGAGATTTTATCTCCTGTGAGGTGAGATGTGCCCTCGCTGACTATAGTAAATGTTTCAAATGCTGAAAGTCTAAAGGAGGAATAAACCAGTTCTGTTTGGGAGACTGTGATACCAATTAAGAGTTTAACCAAGACCTAGCCAGCAAGAATATTTAAATTCCCTTTTCTTGAAGAAAAGATGGTTACTTCAGGTTAGGCATGAGAGCGTGTATAGATCAATATAAGGAACAGATGGCTGCTAAAGACAATTTCTGGTTATAAATAGCTCCTATTAAGAATATAGAAATAATCAATTAGGGATTAAGCTCTGCTTCCTGTTGCAGAGGAGCAGAACAGCAGCAAAAATATGTTAACATATATGTCAGTGTGCGTTGCTGGCAGGGAAAGCAGGCCTTTCCCACTGGAAGTTGGGAAGCTGCCCTGGGTCTGTAGGCTGAGATAGAAGATTATCAACAGCTCTTTGGAAAAGGTTTTAGGCATCTGTTATACAGACGAGGAAATGTATTGAAAATCAGGATCAAGACTTTGACCTTGCCTCTGCACTCTGTGCAAACTAACACAGAAACTGGTGGAAAGGTCCTGGTATCAGCCTTTATTGGTCAAGAGAGAGCATTCCCCACCACCTGCAGGTTGTAAAGAGCTTCATGTTGGAACATGTCCACTAAAGGGGTAAAAAGTATTACTAACTGATGCCCAGACATCAACTTGCAAACTTTGGTGTTCAACCTGCACGTCTGGGCCAGGCATTCATCCTGAACTATAATCCTGTTAAATTAGCCCATTAAAAGTTCAAGCTGACACTTAGAGGTCTGCAGTGTGGTGGGAAGGGAACTCTAGGCTGAAATTAGAGTTAGCCTGGGTTTGGGTTGAACTAGAAACATTAGTATAACCTGATGAAGAAAAGTATTTTATCTATCTTGGTAGAAAATGTGACATAAATGACCTAACAATGGATATGACTTACTGGTTTTAGGTACATCTTCATCCAAAGGAAACATAGCTGAAATTTTTGTAGAATACTGTCCTCTGACAACCAATATCATCTTTGTCCTGCTTGTACTCAGCTTTGCTGAATCAGTCTGAGCAGAAGGTCTGGGCAGAGGGCTGAAACTCAAGAATGGCAGAAAGAAAAGGCATCTGTGATACATCATCACATCTATTCTGTTGGCCATTTCACAAATGCCCCTGGTATTATGTTTCTGAGAGCCAGCTACTGATGGATTAATTGAAGGAAAAATAAGAGCATATAAGTGGATCCGAGCTGGTGCCAGGCAGTCCTCCTGTCACTGACCTGACAGAGCTCCAAACCCGGTCAGCGAGCAGGGCTGATACATGAATCCTGCTATTCCCCTTTGGCTGACAGTAATTTTCAAATAACTTTCATGTGGAATGCTTTTAAAGGATTCAGCCAGGGAATGCACAGGCTTTTATGTGTGACCCTAGCCCAGATCAGACATCAGATTTCTTATGACCAATCATATAAATGAACTAACCCACCATGGCAATATAACTCTGGAAGGTCTTGCAGAAACCTTGTAGAAATACATTTATCAAGTTCCAGAAAGATTGTGACATGGGAAATCATGAGCTGCTTTTGATTGTTTTGCCAAGAATGGCACCTTTTTTGTATAGCACTAACATGAGTTTAATAGGACAGCACTATGGTGAATGTTTAAACCAAGACCATGTTTAGACTTTGTTGTCTTTGTTTTTCCCCAGAAGCACAGTCTCAGATTATTCTGTTTTTCTTCCCCTCCATCTCATTTACCTCTCATTGTTCAGGAGCTCATAGGGTTTCACTCCCTCCAAGATCCATAAATCAGATGATTAACTTTCAGTCCAAGCCTATTTTATATGAGCAGAAGAAATCTAATTGGAATACAATCACCCTCCTACTGCTTTTCACAGCTTTCTTTGCATCTCAATGTGATCTGAATTTCAGATATCTCTTTCTGGGAGATATTTATTTTTCCCCATCATGCACTGAACCCAATTGTGTTGCTATCTTTTTCTGCCCTTTTAAGCTCTGACTGTAAATTAACCATTATCCAGCTGAAATAAGTTCCTTTGGAGTTCATAAACAGTATTTCAGCATGAAAGCTTCCAGACTAGTCAGAAATAAACTTCTCAAGCCCCTGAATATGAGGGTTTAATACCAGCTTCATTTCCCCCTGTCTCAACATGGGTGCCTAGGGGAGAAACTCTTCTGTAAGATGGGATACTGGATGGATTGAAGGAAGAAGGAGTCTGGAAATGCAGAACTCCATTTGCAGGTGATGTATGAACTCCAGGTTGGGGAATCTTCACATCACACTTAGGATTACTTGTTTTGATTAATGTTGGTAGAGATTTAGTACAACTGAAAAATCCTGCTGATTTGGGAGCACTTCTTGCCCTGCAGTTTACTCTCTTATATTTCTCTTTAAAAAAATGTCAACATCTTTTCTATTTCACTTAGCTTTTAAAGAACCTGGAAGACCAAGAGTCCTGAATACTAAGATGCTTTCCTTAACCATGCAACCCACAAGCAATAAAACCTTCTTTTTAGTTTCTTTCCTCTCTCACTCCAAGCTCTCTCCAGACCAAACTGACATATCTATGGGAAAAGTTCATACTCATGACCAATGAAATACTTTCATTTCTTCTCAGTCACTGCTGTTGCAGTGATTTGTTTGTGTGTGTGTGTGCTACAGATACTAGCCCATCTGAGAGAAAATAAACTTTAAATCTAACCACTTTTATACATTCAGGTATTAAATGAAAGAAACTTAATTATTACCACATGACCATGAATGGAGACTGGACACAACAGTTCAGTTTATAACTCCATGAAACCTGCAAGATGATGAATCTTTCTGTCCACATCTGGAGTGCTTTACACCAGGCACTTGTCAGAAAGCATCCCAGCTTCCAACTTCTCTCTTCCAACAGGCACTAGGGTGCTGTTCAGACTGAGGCAGAAAGTTACATGCCTGGACTTCATCCTTATGTGGAGCCTGGCTGTAGTTAGACACCAGCTCCAAGTCCCACAGTAGACATACACTATCAATCCATTAAGAAACTGAGGGTCATTAAGCAACTGGGTGTCATTTCAATAACTATATAGGAAGCCCAGCTTCTCATATTTTCAGCAGTCCCACCTGCCCCAACAGAGCTACTTGTACAAACATCTTGGAGAATCTGACCTGTCAGGTGTGAGAACAAAACCTTTTCATCAGTTACTTCTGAATCTGAAGTGTGTCATGGACATTGAATTAGACTTTTAATCTAAAGCAAAATTAATGATTAGAATGATTAAGCCATGAAATAAATACATCTCAATTCACAGCTGGTTGTGAATCACTGACACACGAATTATTCAAAAAGAAATGGACATTTCATTTTCTGTGCCTTCATGCGCACTGTTTTACAGTGGAGGAACTTTTAGCACTCAGTTTAACAGAAGTCTGAGGAAAAGAGAATCTGAGTTAGTGCAACAATCCCAATGACATGATATAACAGTGGGTTTGTGCCTGTTTTTGTTTAAAACAGCATCTTTGTCTCTGAATTTTGGGTAGATATGTTCCAACATCAGTAGACACTGTTTATTACACCTTACTTTAGGCATCTATAGTTTAAATGTTTAAATCTGAACTGACCTGTAAAGACTCCCCTTGTAATTTTCTTTAATGGGAAATTCATCTGGCAAAATCAAAACTCTTGAGTTTTTTTCACTGTTAAATGGAGCCAAAGTTGATTAACTCAGAGGCAGAGATTCACACTTTGTCAGACTAATCCCATCCATGGGTCTTTTCTCAAATCTTTCTTCCCTGCTGACCACAGTGGTGCTCTGGGACAATGTCCACACCGGTGCTCCTCTGGCTGTACTAGAAGGGACTTTTCGTTCAGTATTCTGTTGGTTCTTGGTAATTCATTAAATGGGGTTGTCATGGGGATACAGTCCCAGGGTGGCCTTGCTTTCTTTCTCTCATCCACTCACTCACACTGTGCACTGTACGATACTTCGTGCAAATAAGTTCCAAGCAGAGTTGCTTGTCATTAGCACAGACAGCTCTAGAGGCAAAAAACAAACAGAATTTGTCAGGGAGAACTCTGTCATTAAGGAATTTTGTTTGCACTCCTGCAGTGATTCATAGTGCACTTGACTGTTTTCTGCCTACCTCTTCACATCTTTTTTTTTTTTCTTCACAAAGTGAAAAAATGTCATTTGTGGTGCTTTTTCTTCAATTGCAGGTTTTATTGATTTCATACCATAAAGCTGGTTTCAGCTCCTGGCAAACTGGTAGCAAAGAGAAGGATTTCCTGAATGTCATCTTCATTCAAACACTGATAAAGAGCAGCCAAAGCAGGGAAGACCACAAAAAGATTTAATGCTTTGCTGGAGAAGGAAAAAACCAAGAGAAGAATCCACAGACTGGTTGTAATGAAGAAGTCAATCTGGACAACTATCAGCACTTACACCATGCTTTTGCAGTGAAAATATATATATACATATGTGACTTTGCTGACCATGTCATATTTGAATATGAGGATAAGTCGTGACACAGTGTGGAGAAACACATGAGATCCCATGCATCTTAGATGAATGTTGTCCCAGAGGTATCAGGAGAGAATTCTTATGCACTTGTCCCTCCCTGGTATCTGAACCAAGCCGGGTCCCTCTCTGCTGAACTGCTGCACACCCTACACATGCTCTGACCATCTATCAGGTCCCACTATCTTTGTTGCAATTGAGGTCTGTTTAATAATTCACTGGTTCGAGCACAGCCCACCCGGCCAACACCAACTAAAACAAAGCCACCAGTAAAGCTCCCACGAGGCCCAGTCCCTGTCACATCTGCTGCTTGAAATGGCCACATTTTTAAACTGTGAGCATTGCAGAATCTTTGGTTTACTTTCAGCTGCTGAAGGAAAAAACATAACCTACCATCCATGAAATATTCAAACACAGCTTTAAAAACATTAGCCCCACAGAAATACTTGTGTTATATAAAGTGTTCCTCATGAAACAGTGGGAGATCTGTCTGAAATTAGCAAGAATTACAAAACCTCCCACTCTGAGGTGAAAGGATGAAGCAAGGTTATAATTATATAAATGACTATGGGGGAAACAGTTGCTCTGTAGAGAGTGTGGGATCCAAGCAGTGTCAAACACTATTTGGTGACAGGTTTCCTGAAGCCACGAATTTTTTATTTTTTTTTTAAACTCTTTTTGTCTCTTAAAGCTCCAGCCACTTCCCCAGGAAGCTTTCCAACACAGGAATACAACCTGCCTGTACTCCCAGAGCAAGGAATTCCGGTGCTCTCTAGTCCTGCTCCGATGCCACCTGATTTGGTGGCATCACTTTCTTTCACCCTCTCTTGACTTCCTCACTCTCTTTACTCTCCTTCATCCTCACTCCATTGGAGGGATTCTTAGCATGGACCCGCAGAAGAACTGGACTACAGGGTTTAGATATTTTTAGGCTCCACAACCACGTTTACCCAGGACAAACTAGGATTACAGTCCATTCTGCAGCAACAGAAACAAACAGAAATATGACCTTTGAAGGGTTCTAAACTCCAATTGTATCTTACATCAGCTTGCCTCAAGAAACATACAAACACATAAACATTTGGTACCTGTGCACACTACTGGTTAAATTTCCTAACCCCTCTGAAGTAATCCCTGAGTCTGAACCAACAGCAAGGTCTTTCTCTTACGTGTGGCTTCCCCTGTATGTCAAACAGTGTCTGTTGCCTTGGCTTTCTCTTCTACAGTCTCTGCATCTACAACTTTTTTCCATTTTCTCAGCAGTCCTCAGAAAGGGCATCTCTGTTCCAGAACCATTTCCCACTTTTGTCTTCTCTCCCCATTTGCACACATCCCTTTCCCTAATCAGTTTGCAGTCAGATCAGCTGACCAAACTCATTTTGCAGCCAAGGCATTCCTTGAGCCATGTGAACTGTGGGGACATGGGGCCTGGGCTGAACCAAGGGAACTCTCCCTCTTTCTGCATGGCTGGCTTCAGCTTAAATTGAACAGAAAACCACACCAAGGCTGTGCAAGATTCTGCTTCCCACTCTATGCCTCCACATCTTTGCTATGGACTTTTCCACAGCAGCAATTACAGTTGCCACTGAGGGAAAACAACCCAAACAACCCACAGGCCAAGCCAAAACATGCTCTTTTTTTCTTGTTTTCTCTCTTACTTTTTTTTACATTTCAAAATTCAACAGCACGATGCTAGCAAACATTAAATCGGCACAGCTATGGCTGTTGCACATCTGAAAGAAACTGTAAGGTGCCTACAGTCTCAGCCTTCAATAAACATTTCAAAGGATAGACTAGAGCAGAAGTATCCTTATTGTAAAAAAGATGGAGTAAAAGTCCCTAATACCTCTGTGAAAACAAGTGCTGACATTTAAACAGCAACTGAAACAAGACCTGACCCTGCAGTGTCCCCACAAATATCACTAGTCGCCTGCTCAAAGCCACTAAAATCAAATGGAGTTGCTCTCCCATGACTGCAGATTTTAGGATCAAGTCCTTAGTGGGAAAAAAAGTCTTTCTTGAAGTAACATCCTGCTCCACTCATGTTAATGGGCATATTCAATTGTAGCATGACAGAGCTTGTAGTATAAACATGAAGTCTGTAATTTTAAGGCACTGAATTGTTATTAAGCCAAATATCTAAGGTATTTTAATTTAAAACTTCAAAGAATACCTAGTTGGGCAGTAGGCATTCTTGCCATTAATTAAAATACAGTTGATGAACAAAGCACAGTCCATGAAACCATACAACTTAAAACCCAGCAGTTGTGACCCGGCACTCCAGTACAGTGGAAATAGAGGAAACAAAAAAAAGCTATAAAGCCACATCTTTCAATGTGAAAAATCCTTAAAGTTTAGTCTGTGTCACACCCTGCCCCCTGAACCATTCAAGAACCTGTCAAAAGTGCTTATCATCAGAGATGACTTGTCACCAGCTCAGTGAAGTTTGGTGGCATGAATTTCTTAGAATTCTAGGGGATTTAAATAATGCAAAAGTCCTTCATACAATTGCACAAAACTAGGAGTAGAGGACCCTAACAGTTTAAAGGGAGCTGTTAAGCTTTCTGATGCAAATATAGAGTACATGGTCTTTTCTATAACATGGAATACATAAATTTGAATTAAGTGACTTTTAGGAACATTGACTATTGATCTGATAAACTATAATGGCAAGCCATCAGGAGCTACTGTGTAAATAACCATTTCCAAAAATTTGTTTTGTCATAAAAATTCTTATGAAAAGTACTTATGGTGCTTTACATGCTGAGTAACCACTTTTCAACATTAAGTACCTCAGCCAAAGATACATTCTTAAATTAAGCAGCTTTTAATTTATATATGATTTAAAAAGAATGCTTTTAAACCACTCAGCATATACTTTTTTGTACTTGGGTAATTGTAAAATAGCCAAGCCAATGTTTTTTTCCTTTACTCCCTAAGAATGAAGATAATAGCAAAATAAGTGATCAAGTGACTGTAAGAGGCTCATCAATGGCTCTTTGTGACCATACAGCTTTTGTGACAATATTTACTGACAGAATGCACATAGGTCCAAAGTGTCTTTCAGCTCAAATCTCATTAAGAACTTCCTTTGAAAATTTGTTTGTGTCAGTTGATTTCCAGCAAAGATGGAGATACCAGCTATCTATGCTCAAATCTAGAAAGGTCTTGTTGAGCAGGCTTTATGCCATGCACTAATAGAAGTTCTCTTCTAAAGCAAGTAATCTGCCATGTCCTACTAATAGAAAAAACAAAACAAAACAAAGGAAACAAACCAGCAACAGAAAAGATGGAGATTTTGGGATGAAAGGCACTCACACAGAAGAGCCTGCATGTACTGGAGTTGTTAAAGGTGAGCAGAATGGGAAGCATGTGAGAATACATATAAAATGATGCTAAAATTCATCATCTCTTTCAAGCAAACAGCCATGCAATGAGGAAGAATGATGCCCACAGCTGGAATGCTGTGGATCAGGAGTGGAGCCCAGAGAGGAGAAAGCAGAGGTAAAAGGGCAATGCAAATCCCACCCACACAAATTTCTCTGCTGGTGCATTCACTGGAACAGCAGCACACTGCAGTAGGGGTATCAGTCCCTTGTGATAGAACCTCTTTGTTACAGTGACTGACCCAAACAGCCTAAACACTGTGCAGGAAAATGTTTACAGTACCAGCAAGGCACAATTGAATATCAGAGAATCTAACAGGGAAATTATTTTAGAAAAGACACTGGCATGGAAAAGCAAACAAACAAGCACACAGAAATGGTCACAGGGATTTTCTGTAGATGTTTTGGATGCTGTTGTTCTAACTGGGGCCTTACAGCTGCAGGGACTCGTGTGCCTCCCTCAGCACTACTGCTGTGAGGGCAAGAGTCCAGACTGTGACCCAGGGCTACCTCGTGTTTCAGTGGAGACCTCTGTCCTTTGGCAGCAGGACATTCCTGTACAGGTCTGTTTGTGCAGAGGTGTAATGTCCCTACTCCTCCCTCCAATGGCATGGCACAGAGTTCTATTTCAACAAGACTTTATGCCACAGCATTGCAGGAACTACACTGAGTGTGGCTCCAAGGCTCAGAAGTTAAGGGAAAGATCCCTGGGAACTAACCCCAGCCTTACCCATGTTCCTCTCTGGCTTTACATAAAACTGACTTGACCCTCAGCTAGCACAAACAAGAATGACAAGGAAGGATAATTGCACGGTAAATACCCCATAGATCACTGCAAGGAGGAGTTTCTTCAGGATAAAAAACTACAGTTTATGGAAAGCTCTTTGTTGCAGGGGCCAGCATATACAGAATTAAAAGGAAACTCAAGCAGAAGCAGCAGTGTCTTAATTATCTGCTTTTATTCCGGTTTTATCAGCAGGTATTTAGTGTTGCTTCTTTCTGTGATGCCACCCATTACCAGGCACGACGTTTCCAACATGGAGCCAGAAGACATATTATTTGCAAAGAGACTATACTTCAGGGTGGCTTAGTGCTGCCTCTCTCATGCCTCTCTCACCACACTTTATTTTTTAATCTTTGGCACACTGGTTACATGTGCCAAGCACCATGTGTACCGTCCAGAGGTAACCTGGAGTCAAGGTGTCTCACAAAGAGCCACCAGCACAAGCAACATGAGCTTCGGCCTCACATGGCCCGTTCCAATTTGCCCACGCTGAAGCCTCATGTTCCCACAGCAGATGCCAGTGCCTGGTGTTTGCTGGCTGCACAGATACTCCGAGGGAGTACTTAGGTATGCAGTTACAGACATATATGCTTTTGCCCAGCTGCTGTTTTTTTCTGGAATTTTTTATTTTTGGGGGTGGGGGGTGTGTGTGTGAGAAATAATGGAAATTCCCTTTGTAATTTTGGTGAGAGTTTGAAGTTTCGGGGCGTATCTCCCAATGTGCAACACAATGCTGTCTCAAACTCTCAGAGTAATAAAACGTTGAGAATGTGACTGATTAAACAGAGGTGAATACGTCAGAACCTGCTCTGTAGGTATTTGGGAAAAAAGATAAATGTTCCATCTGTCTGGACTACATCTGTGCTCTTTCTGTTTTTAATTTCCCTGACTGTTCTAGAGAGCAGCTTAGCAAGACCTGAAATTGCTATTTTGGATGCTTTTGCAAAAATTTTATAAAATATGAAGGAACAGTAAAGTGAACCTACTTTTACACTAGCTAGTTTCAAAAGAGTGGCAGATAACCATCGAGTAAGCAAAACCCAGGTCCCTGGCCCTTCTGTCCAGCAGGTTTAAATGCCACACCCCCACAGAATCACAGAATATGCCGAGCTGGCTCATGACAGATGTCTGGTTCTATCACACGTTCTATAACAACATTAGATTGTCATCTAATGACCAATACTGATTTGCAGCAACCAAATGCATGATTTCAAGTGAGGAAAAAATTTTTTTAAAGTGCTTGGATCACTAAAATAAAGGCTCCTGTTTGTCAAACAAATTACTCCCTATGAACTATTCAGCCATTTGCCATAGCAGCATAACTTTTTTCTGGACATTTTAATAATATTTCCTGAATATTATTCAATATTGTTTATGAATGTCTGGTGGATAAAGGGTTCCATACAGCAGAAAGCATGTTTGATGTCAGCAGGGGTTCATGAGCAACCTGGAGAAAGGTCATCTTGGTGTCAAAGGCTGTAAGAAATGTCACATGCTTTCTCTTAATTAATGCAGGCTGGGAGAGAACCCTCAGGGAGGACACAAGATCAGAAGGAGGATACAGACATTGTTGTACCAATTATCACTGCCTATTTGAGTGTCTCCCTCTTTGTGATTACCCCAATTTAACCAAACATGTAATTTCTAGGTTGCATCAGTTTATCATAAGTGAATCCACTTGGATGAGTGTTCGTTCCATATTTAAATATAGATAGAACCATCCTTGCCAGGTGCTGAGTTTGCTCAACTCCTACTGAAATTAGCAGGGGCTCAGCATTTTGCAGGAATCACTTAGCAGTGCCCAGAATGGGGTTCTTTATGTGTCTTATACATCAAACCAAAATCTGTGCTCCTCTAATGTCCATTTGCACAGTAACCCATATTTCTTTTCCTTCATTTATTAACAAACAGACATCCACTTGGTGTTTCTCCTAAACAAATTTTAGTGGCTGTCACTGCTAGATACTTAGGCAAATTGAATGTATTCCTATTCCCTTTTGCACCATAGAAATATTATGCAGTGTACTTTAGCTTTTAGCTTTTCCTTATGTACAGAATATTTATGATCCATTTTGGAGTTGTCATCCAAGCACTTGGGGTCATTTTCTTATTAAACAGTACAATATTAAAGCAGTGGGGCACAGCAGGTGGTGCATTTCTGGCTATTTTGTCATGCCTCAGGCTGAGTTGCCATCTTCCACCCAAAATAATGTCATATTGAGTATTAGAACAAGAAAAAAAAAAACAGTAAAAAGAGATCATTAAAAATAAAAATAATAATAATAAAAAAGTTGCATTGTAAGTTCCAAACTTACACAGGGGAATTTTGCACGTGGGAGCTCTTCAGAGAGATAAAGTGATTGATTTTTATAAAAGTTGGCATGCATGACCAAGGGCAGATGGTACATAAATTTGGGCCCCGGTCTTACATTCTGCTCCGTGTAGGTGGACCACTGTACTGCTGTGACTGAGAAAAAATAATACAACCGTGAACAGATGCAAGACTCTTGGGTGCGATGATCAGCCTGTAGGACCAGGACCCAAACTTGCAGTGCAATAATAATTTTAAAGACAGCTTTTGGCAATACATTCAAGCATATAAGCTATAATTTATATGCTACTGATTGATCGTGTCAAATGTGTGAGATGTCTCTGCTTAAGATACACTTTGTGCTGTTATAGACCGTGTGATAGATGCTTGCTCACACGCCCTGCTAAAGAGTAGGTGCCAGCTATCATCACAACGAAGAAGAAGATATGAAATACCCTGCCTAGATAAACTTATTGCAGTGATGAGTAGAGGGAAGACAGAAAGGTGAGGAAACGGAGATCTGGACATTGTAGCAACACAAGGGACACTGTCAAAGGACAATCTATGTGGTTCCCTGTGTCAGAGGGCTACTAGTAGATCTCATGTCTTCTGTTTTCTACATTTGTTGTGTTCAGTTGATTCTCTATCACCGTAGCAATCTAACGCAGTAGTTCACTGTTCTTACATGCCTGACGACACTGAAAACATAACATTGTCCCAGAATATGTGCCCCCAAACTGATGAATCACCTGAGCCAATTATACACTATTTCCTTATCATTTTGTTGTATGGTTGCATATGTAAAGCATACCCTCTCTTTGTAGGATAACAAGACATAAGGCTCCAGTTTGTTTAGCATTTTCCACATTGGAATATGCCCAGCATTCATACCTTTTTCCCCCCTGAGCCTCCAGAAAGGTGTGCAAGGGTGAAGAAGGAGCACATGATGGCCACAGAAAAGGGGACAAATAGATGGGCAAAGCTCAAAGGAAAAATCCCAGGGTCCTTTGAGAAAGCAAATTTACAGTCTGGGGAAATGAGGGACAACATATACTACAGATTGGGGCTCTCACCATTTACAAGCTTTTTCTAACACCTGCAGTAACCAATCTACTTTTTCAAAATGTAACAGCAGATATATTTCTTTCTTGGCTTATTGTCTTGGGATTACCATAGTGCCTCTCTCACAGACAGTGAATTCTCCACTGGATAATGAGGGATGGCAGAAGCACACAAAATTATACAGCAATGGGCTGTATCCGTTTTTAAAACACTGCCTATGCCTTGCAATTTCTTCAATTTGTTGTGCCATGGGCAGGTTTACAAAGCAGCCTCAATCTGTATTTCAGTTTCACATGATCCTTCAACACTTCCAGAACAGGACTATGCTTATGAGCTGGGATGGTAGAAGAAATCCCCAATATTTAGCTCAGAAACAAATGGGTTTGACTGCTGGTCCTAGAGCAGCTGGACCAGGTAATTGTACAGAGTAAAGGAAACACCTGGTGGAGACTCCATATATTCCTATTTGTTTCCTTGTTTCACCAGGATTACTCAGTGAACAGATTCTGACTCATATTGGGAGACTGTCTTGTATAAATATCTATGGTAACATAGCAACAAGAGATTTTGTGTACAAAACCTGTTTTCCAACTAATTTCTCTTGATTTCTAACATGATCAGCTCTGATGGAAAAAAACCATTAAGTAGTTAGTTTGTCATTGAAACTTAAGCTCATTGTTTCTTGAAAATTTTCAAAAGTGGTTAAAAAACCCAATTATTACAGCTATATTCTTTAGTTAGAGATGCCTTGAGGACACTTTATATTTGACATTTTATTGAAACAATATCATTGTTAAGATGTTCTTCAGGTGGTCATTTTACAAGTCTTCTTCTATAATTTTTGTTCAAAAATTAATCATGAAACCTTTCCATCATATATTGAATAGGTGAGATAAAGTGTAAAAACAAGGGCTGTACCTGATACTTGAAAGTTGCTATTCCTGACAGCACTTCATCTTTTTCATACCCACATTGGCTTTTATCCCAGCCCATCTATTCCTTAATGTAAGTGTTATAAATTCTTGTAAAGTGCCATAAAATATAATAAACATGAATCAATATTTCTTGGTTAAAAAACTTAGAAATGCTGATGAAGCTTGAGTTTATTATAGATGTCCTGAACCCACAATGTCCCTTTATTTTTTTTACCTTCATCATTTCTTTCAGGTCTTGAGTTCATGTGTGCACACACATTCGTTCTTCACAAATCAAAGAGGCAGTGAAAATTAAAATTACTAATGCAGAGCTAATAAAGCATCTAACACTTTAGCCAGTTGTTTTAGGCAAGGTATCCTGTATAGACAGGGTAGTTATATTTGGTGTGTATGACCCACTACAAGCAAATTCCTTATGGGTCTAGTGGATGTCAAGCACATGCACGACACCAGAAAGTTTGGGGATTACTCAGGTACTTAAATTTAAGCATATGTTTAATTGCTTTGCTGAATCAGAGCTTTAATGAAGAAGCATGGCACAGTAGTGCTATTTGCCATAAAAATTCATCATTGTCATGGATCTCTACTCATTAAATAAGATGATATGATTTGTGTTTAGAATATGAAAGAAATATGATGCCTGCACGGTGCATTAAATACCCAAGCATACACATGCATTTAAATTCTTGCTATCTTTTTAAGGATACTTTTGTGAATTATGTTCTTGTATATCCAAGAGCATCCTTCATAGTGAAGTGACAGTTTGTTTCCACATCCAGCTGATGCTCTTTACATATTATTAGTATTATTTATTCTTGGTCTAAAGCTGAGGATGGATTCCTTTGCCCTCAGGTGGGTTTGTGGTTTCTCCACAGGAACCACCAAGGGCCATGGTGCTTCCAGGGGCACTGGAGGGCTCTGTCGGTGATACAGCCTCACTGAAGGGACACATCCCCACTCTGTCCTGTTCATCGTCACCCAGGGGTTTAAGACCCCTTTAGAGCCAGTCTGGCAGCTCAGAGGAGAAACACTGGGACAGTGTCAGGACACTCTTTGTCCAGGTCCCTTGCCTGCAGTGCTGGGGAGAGAGTGGTGGATGCAGCCTCACACACAGCCCCAGCAGCTGCGAGGGAGCAGCAGGACAGAGGTCTCCTTGGGATGGCCAGGTGGGTGCCATCCCTGGCCAGGGTCCCTGACCCAGCCCAGCTGCCCTCACTGGGGGCTGCAGGATGGTTCTGGTAGAGGGGGAAGGCACCACAATGCCCTGTGACCCCACAGCCCCCTCCACACCGAGCCTTTGCTCTGAACAAACCGGCAGAAATCCTGGCAGAAACATATTAGGGTAAAAGATCCAGGACCTGGTAGAACAATGTGGCTGCTTTATGCTATGACAACGAATATGACTGAGCTTTCCCAGGGCAGGGAGGCTGGCAAGGACTGGGATGGTGACTGCAGTGCTGGTGCCACACACTGTGACATGCCTGTGCTGCCTGAACATTCTGACCGAGCACCCATGACTGGAAATGAGGCCACGAAAGTGGAAGAAAGATAACATGTCTCCAAACTATGTGTTGTTGTGTGTTGGGTGGGGTTTTGTGGTTTGGTGTGGGTTTTTATGTTGTTTGTTTTTTTTTTTTTCAATTCAGCTATTTATAAATGTGATAGACCTCTGTTTCTCCTGCCTCTTTCAGCACCCCAGTGAAGAATGTGTGAAAAGCACTAATTTCCCTTGAGGAAAAGAGTTAGTATCCTGTGATTTCAGTGAAAAGCTGTGTTCGCACTGTGGTCAATAAATTCCTATAGACAACTTTTCCCCCTTGGAATTCTTCTATGGTGTTATTTTGTTAATGCTTGAGACAAATATTCCAGCTCAGCAAAGATGTTGTGGAAAACTGTCCAATTTCTTGCGGGTCAGCTTCAGAAGAAGGATGTCAGAGCTTTAACAGACTCTATGGCATCAGGTTTCACTTTTCTTTCATGAAAACTTAAATACTTTTAGTTTCCTTCTGACTTGGAGCAAGATCAAATTCCATAATATCCAAATCCTCCATACAACAGCATTACATCTTTCATTAGAGCCCCAGTTGTTCCTTCTTGCAATAATAAATCCAACTAGTATCATAAACAGAAATTTCTTTTGGTTGAGAAAAAGGCTGAAACATCTCACTAGACCAAATCCTTAACTTCTTTTCTTTTTGTAGGAAAAAAAATAGCTTGAAATATTTGAGCTGAAAAGTTCCTGCCTCAGTGCTTAAACTGCTTCTGCATTCACACCCTGGATCTCAGGGAATTCCCTGATGAAAGGAGACAGACTTCAGGGATAACTGCAAAGGCATAGCTCCAAACCAAGTGTCCCCTGAACCCATGGGCCAAACTGATATGTGGTAATTCCAAAGTCATGGGAAGATTCTGCACTCACTAAGTCCAGGGATCACTCTGAGATTAACCCCATCAATAAACTCCAGTGAAAGTCTGCATGCCAAATTTTAATTATTGCCTTTAGATACTCCATCTTAGTAATATTATATTTGAATACTGTATTCCTTCATAGAAAGGCCAACAAAGAAAGAGTTTGAGAATATTATTATTTCAGATGATACTATTTTTCTCCGTGTTTTGGAGAACATTGTATATATGCCTATTTTTATATTTTTTTCTCTTTAAGACTTTTTTTCTTTTTCTGTAAGATTTATGCTGTTAGTTAAGGGGTGTCACTTTACTCTGTGAGACTTCTTATTTTCCAACAGTTAGCTTGGTTTTCATAGGGTAAACATAACTGTCAGCACTATATCACAGCAGGGCTGTACAGAACACCACAGCGGTGCTGCCACTCTGACTGACAGCACACGGCGAGATGGAAAGAAAGGCAAAAGAAAAGTGGTTTATCCTGATGAAAAGCTGCACTCAGATCTTAGCAGAAAATTCCAAGCAGGAACTGCAGATAGAGTGATTAACAAGGAGTTTCCAGAAGTTAATATACTGGGCAAAACGGTTGCTCCTTTGGAAGCTGGGCACTGGAGAGTGGAAGTTAAAATGACTTGTGCACCATTGAGCTGGAACATGCTGCTCCTGGGTCATTGATCTGCTCTGCTGTGGCAGGGCACCGCTTTGGTATTGTTAATTTTCAATGACATAAAGACTTGTATTAGTACAGGAAGCAGAATTGAAAGGCCTGAGACTAAAGGGAAGGCAAAAGAGAGGCCAGCGGTAAACATGAAGGGTTCCAAAGACTGTGATGCAAAACCAGAAACAAATACAGCCCCTGAACAATAAGAAATTCATTACTTGATGGATCAAATGGACCAGGCCAGATCCTCAGCAGTCATAGGACAGAATTCTTTCTTTCATATCAGGGCAACCAGGCTCACATGAACTGGAAGAGCAGGTGATCCATAGTTTGCACAGACAGTGAACCTGTATTTAAGGATGACATTTTTTGCCCAAAAGGGGAGTGCACACAGCATTATGCAATGCATTTTTAATAAATATTTAACATCTAAAGCACACTGCCACCACGATCCCTTTTTATAACCCCTGCTATAATGATAAGTGTGAAAAGGTGCATAAACCTCAAAGAGCAATTCATTTATCAGGAAGAGAGATGCTCATTCTAAAAACTAGGGGTAATAATTTATTGTTTAGATCTTCTGTAATAAACTTGAAATAGTGCTCTTAAATTTGAGAATTTTATTGTCAGTGAGACAGTCATTAGTTCTTATGACTGAATTTCCACTCCATAACATTCATCAACATCTCCAAACAGTCCTCCTGTACTTTCCCCCAAGCTTTACATTGCAGTGGGTACACTACCCTGGGGTCTCAGTGGAACAGGCACACTCAACAGCTTCCACAGCTTTTTAACAAGCAAGGCACTGCAAACGCAGATATTTTACTCTTTTTCTGTGACATAAGGGAAAGTCCTACCACGGTTTCACCTCAGCCAGCTTGGAAAAGCAGCCATCCCTCTGCCAGTGTTGCATGACATCTTTGGTGTACACAGAGAAATGCAAAACTAGGAAACAAGCTGGTTAAGTGAGCTTTAGGCTATGTATTTTCAGTAGTTCTCTATTTGCAAAGCATAGAAGATTGTCTACTTCATTCAACATTCCTTTGACATAACAAATGGAGAAAATAAGCTGGCATATAGCAGAGCTGGGAGGTAGAGGAGAGGATTGTGTCTGGTGTCCGGGCTTAATATGAAGTAACAATTATAGAAAATGTTTATTTAAAATATCAACAGTCTACAATGAACTGGAGCAGATGAAGGAAAAACAGTCAAATGAGAACAACAGGCACAGTCAGACACACAGGAAAGAAGCAAGGACTGTTGCCTGGATGAACTCAGTGGACATAGTGGTATGTCTGATTACATCTGTCGAGCGAGACCAAAAGCAAAAGTGGGTGTTTAAAAGGACACAGCACTTAGCATTTAAATACCAATATCAGATTTTACTCCCAAAGAGAATCTCTAATTCAAAACTTCACAAGAGTTATTTTTGTCCCCCTTATTCTCATTCAACCCTTCCTAATTCAGAGGCTGATTCAATGCAAAAAAAATATTTAAGCATTAAGGAATTGTTCCTTTTGCTGTTGTTGTTTCCATAGTTCAATAACTTACAAGGTGTCAGGAATAGTGTAAATCACTAACATCAGCTCAACTCAACAATAACCTGGCAATACTGAGTATATCTCAATTTTAATAGACATAAAGGAAGTGTTTGAGTCTTCAAGATCATCTATAAGATGTCTCAGATCTTAAATATTTTCCTGTTTTAGGCTTGAGGGTGATCTTTTACTTGCTATACAATGAATGTGGACTCAGTGGACCATAAAGAAAAAATAGAGAGATTTTACATTAGGAAATGACACCTTTTTTTATAGATTTATATATAAAGCATATGCATTTGCTGAAGTGGAGCCAGTTTGACTGGAATTCTTTTTTTTTTCCTTTATATTGCTATAGCAGAAAAAAAAAGAGAAACAAAAAGGTGCTGGATTTCTGTGCATGAAAATCACAAAGCATGACCAGTTTTGTTTGTATACCATTGAGAAGTTATACCACTACTGTGCTGTGGGGTTAAAATGCTTGATTTTTTAAAAAAACACAGGCAAAACACCTCACTTTACACAAAATTTAATTCATTTATTCTCTTTGATGGTATCTAGCTTAGTAATTTATGTAGTGCATGGTCACTGAAAGTCAACTGCTTATATAGTTAAATAGTTTGACTGTGGCTTGATTTTGTTCTGGGTCACCTTACACTGTCCCAGAGAATTCCCAAACAGATTCCATGGGCTGGTGTGGGACCATTTGTATTACAGACTGACATATCTTGCTGACCAGTAACAATGCAGCCATCCTGTTTTGAAGACCATGACAGTACAATACTGCAGACAGGCACATTCTTTACTCATTGCTGTCAGTACCAAAAAACTAGCAGTCATCTTTCGGGCCACGGGACTCCTGAAATTGTGAGGCTTCACTGGGCAACCACTGTAGGCTTTGGTATTCACTGACAAGTTGTGACTGATACTTTATACCTAAGCAATTCTCTCTCATTCTTTCTCATGTTCCATTGTACCTCCATAAATTTGAAAGCTTATGTTTCAGGTCATCAGCTGGAATAGGGCACTCTTGTATGTTCTCCAGACAGCAGAAGAAATAGGCAATTCCTCACTAATTGTCATAATAACACATTGGTTCTTTAGCTCATTCTTTTCTTTGTCATGAGCACTGTATTTAAAGTTCTTCAAGACTCAGCTTGGCATATTAAAAAAATTATTCTTAAACTCTGTATTAGGAAAGGAGTTTAGTAGCAGCTTTATGACATAACTTACTGCAGTATTTTCTTTAGAGCCAAGAAAGCAAAGTCAGTCACCTCGAATCCTTGGTCTTTCCCAGATGTGTAGAGTCAAAGATATGATTAATAACAAACTGCAACCTCAAAATAAAATTAAAATCCACTGCTCTCTAGCATTTCCTAGGGTTGACTGGTGTTATCCTTCCTGGCATCCAGCTATGATTCCAGAAAGAAGCGAGTCTGCTGTATATCCTCTCTCATATCTGCCAAACCTGCAAAGCAAAACTTGGGTATCCTTGGGTATCTCAAGTAGCGCTAGAAGTTTATATTTAATTCTCAGTTAGGAACAACAAGACTGGCATCCTCATTTTGGGGTAGGCTTCAAACCCTGATGGTGAATAGATCTCCTTCAGGTCTTCCTGAGTATGTCCTGGTCCTCATGAAAGACAATGACAAAATAAGACAGTTCATACTGCAGCAGATTTGTTGCTTGGAAACTTGAAAATAGCAGATACTTGGTAAGACACATCTGCTGTCATCTGTGTTGCCACAGGAAGGAAGAAAGGAAGGAAGGAAAAGAGAGAGAGAGAGAGAAAGAGAGAGATAAAAAAGGGAGAAAGGGAAGAAGGGAGGAAGGGAGGGAGGGAGGAAGGGAGGGAGGGATACCTCAGAGCAGGTTTTCTCCTGGTCCTTGACATCTCTGTGAGATGCAGCTTTCCATTGCATCAAAGGGAATAAAAAAGTAGTCTGGATCTGAAGATAGCAATTTTACCTGTGTACCTGGTGCCAGGAAACCACTGCCAAATTATGTGTATCTGCCTCTATTTTGAGACCATTTGAGTGGAGTGAAAAATTGGGTTTCATGGTAAGACAGTCCTACCAATTTATATCAGATGAGATTCTAGTCAAGTTACAGGCTAAGAACACCTGTGACAGTTCTATATACTAAAATTCAAAAAAACAACAAGGACTGGAAATTGATCACAGTTCAAAAGACTGCATAAAGCACACTACCATTAAAGAAAAAAAAAAACACACACACACCCCCCAAAAAAAACCCAGCAACAACCAAAAACCAAACAAAACCAATCAGACAAAACCAAACAACAACAAAAAACACCCCAAACCCCCCCTGAAACAAACAAACAAAAAAAGATTGAACGGCAACAACATAATAATATACTATCTACTATGTAGTTTGAAAGTTCTATGATTGCTCAGAAAGTTTCTTGCATTTATTTCTCGTCTTCTTTTCACTAAGTTTTTTTCTCTCCTATGTGCAACTTCACGTAGGAAGAATTTCAGGCAGATATTATCTAGCAATCCATAACTACATTTGTATTTTTATTGTTATGCTATCAGGGGAGAAGGCCTACTCAAACGTTAATTTCTTTTTTGGAATTTTCAAGTGCATAAAAGAGTAAGAGATTCTGATAAGGCCCTATTGTAGTTATCATGTGATATAACTACAGCTGAGGTCATGTCGACCTGCTCTTGTTAGAGTACATCATCTACTTAGCAGAAAAGAAAACAAATTGTGTCACATTTTATTCCATCAATGGCTGTAAATGAAAAGGATTTTTTGAGAAACTGAATTAATAAAATATTGAAATAACTAGAAAGAAGGGCTGGTAATTAAACACACTTTGCACTTCAATCCCAGGCTGAACAACAAATCTACTCTTTTGGTAAAAGTTCTTTTTAATTATAGAGGAGGCAATTCTGAATGACTCAAACCTCTGTCATGTTGCAAACAGACAAAGGCAATTAAGGTAAGACCAAAGAAAAAATACAGTTTGTTCATTTTGCACACAGTTTACCCAATCACTTCACTTCTCTTTAAAAAATGCAGAAAGGAAGCTAGACCTGAGTGTGGCATACACGTGATGGTTTTGTTTGTTTTCAGATGGCTTTTTCGGAAGGTCAAGGATGTTCAGCAGTGTGGCTTTCCAAATGTGTTACAGAATGATCAGCATGTTCCTTCAAATCACTTCAGGTATTCTTGGAGTAACAAACTGCTCTACACAAGCAAAGCAGGTAAAATGAGGTTGAATGACAGTTATGGTAACTTATCAGAAGCAATTAAAACTTCAGCTATCCAGGTTAATTTAACATGAAAGCATTGTGAGAGCTGGAAGCATTGTATCCTAGAGACAAACAACATTTACTAAAAGGTTTTTTTGTTGAAGGTTTCTAACAAATTTTTGTTCAAAAGATCAAGGCAACCCCTTTCTTTGTCTCTAGAAACTATTGAAATAAAATGCCATTGCCAGTGCAAGTCAATACAGATATATTTGCATTGATGATGTTGCATGAAATAACAGTGCCAGTAGGTATGGCTCAAAGAATATCAGGGAGAGAAAAACAAATCAGAAAGGTACCCTTACTCATCTCTGGTTGGTGTCCACTAATAGCCATTTGCACCCATTCGCATGATCGTATTTGGATCATCATTCTGCTTTTCATTGCATGCATGTATTAAAGTGGATAGGATTTGACAGCAAATTCCAAATTCTTAAAATCCTTTCCCAAGGAATGTGGTCTGATTGCTATTTTACTGTCTGGTCAAAGAGCATTCCTTCTTGCTGAGGGCTTTGCAGTAAAAGGGGAAGGGACAGAGATGTTGACAAAGTACAAAGTCCATAGTGCATCTTTCTTGTATTTGTTCATGCAGAGGAAATCTGAATAAAGTCTTGCTGTAGAACATGCCTAAACTTGACTGTCAATGTTAGATTTAAAGACTGACACCTCAAAGGGTTGAATAGAATACATCAAACTGACTGTCTCAGATAATCTACATCATTACCATATCACATGAGTTTGCCCTGGAAAGAGTGGCATATTCCTTGGGAAAGCAGCAGCAATTGCTTCTTCCTCAGTGTGTCTTGTCTGCAATGCTAAGGCACTCTTCACAGAGCTGGGTGACGGCTATTTCTTGTGTGAATTATAGAAATAAATAGCAGGCTGCAGATGAAAGCCTGCTCTTCCCACAGTACTCAGGAAAAGTGTCACTTCTGTCTTGTGAATAATGTGACTTGCCTGAATTATATCTTTCAGCACAGTTGTGCAAATAATCTTGGTTTGGAGGGGAAAAAACACCCACTTTCATTTCAAAGGCAAGAGAAAATTTGGAATGTAATAATTTAGAAATCTAATCTTATTGTATCAGTCAGGCACAAGTCCTGTGTTCTTCAGCAAACAACACCAAAAAGTTGCAGAATACTTGATGTTTGTTTTTTTACACAGTGAACATCATAAAAGATTAAATTGCAAGAAAAAATCCACTTTTCTTTTGGGTAGATTGGCACTAATGATAATTTAAAAAAAAAAGAGATTTTTTTATCCAAAAGGCTTAATTTTTGTCAGGATTAGTAGAGCAAAGTGCCACTGTTGTAGACAGCTATTTAACATAGGCCATGTGAAGTGGATATTTTATTGCCAAAGAGCAGAAGGGCACTCACACCTTTGGAATCCAAACACTATGCTTTACTATGAAGCTGGGCTGAGCCATATTATTTCAGAAACTCTTCATGAGCTATTAACTGATCCCAAACCACAATTTTGGAACTAGATTGTAGCAATAACCATTTCTTGCTATACACATATTTCTGATATAAAAAAAAAGAATCAATCAAGCTTTTAAGAAAGGTTAGGAATAATCTATTCCAGCTATGGTTTGGTCATACAATTCAAGTCCAACAAAGAGTAAGAACTCCTCTATCAACATCATGGATTTCTTGCTGAAACACTCTGTACTCCCTACACTGCATTTGTCACTAAGAGGACTCATGTTACTGCATCCTGCAAGACATTTCATTTACTGAAATCAAGTGAAGCTATTTAAGCTGCTGAAAGGCATAAGGGTATCCCTCTATGAGGAAAGGCAGAATTCACTGCACACATGGAGTTGGTACCATCACGTTCAGAGAGTGGAGAACAGCCACAATCACACAAATTTTTTAAGACTTCCCCAGAAATCTTTACCAAAGGTGATTTCTTTAAAGACAGACAATATCCACTGCATTTGAAGGACCGTCATTGATCTGAAGGACATCATTAGGACCTGGTCCAGCTTTCTTAGTAAGAGTCAAGGGGTGATGATGTCACTGCCTGTAATGATCCTCAGAATCAAAACATCTAAATTCAACAGTACGTTCAATGTTTATGCATAAGGTAGGCATCCTGAACCTCTATTCTATTGACTTTTAGTATAAATATAGACCATAGTTTGTGTAGTTGAGAGCCAGGTGGCACAGTCTTATCTTTGTAAGTGGAGACATATAATATGACCTATATCATCACAGATGTGCCATATTATCTTGAACAGTTCAAACATATTCATGTCCAACTACTGCAATCTAAGAAAATGTGATTTAAATGAAAAATGAAGGTTTTTATGTAGTGGTGGTTCTGGATTTTGGTGGGTGTGGTTTTTTTATTTGTTTTGGGGTCTTTTTCTTTTGTTTTGGTTTAGGTTTGGGTTTTTTTCACTTCCCCATGAAAATGCAATCCTGTATTCAATGCTTTCCTAAAGCTAAGGAGAACATGATCAAATATATCAATTATAACTTTTGCTACTAGGATTTCTTGTATTACTTAACTTAAAACCTCTGAAAAGAAAGTGGGAAAGCTAAAAGGGCAAAGGGCAGGAAGAATCAAGTTAGCTAGATTCTAATAGGAAAGAGAAATAAATACTATTACTGAGGTTAACAAAATGACTGATTTGGGCTCAAACTTTGCAGCAATACAAGCAGTAAAGGACATCATGAAAGATGCAGCCTTCTACTTCTAAATCAGGCAATCAAATATAAATAATGGATACAATATAGGTAGTGCCTATTTAAGCTAATTACTAGAGTGCATCATTACATTGAAATGTACAGAAAGAATGATAAGAAATATAATCTACAGCAAATATTATCCTTGCGTCGTTGATCAGTGCAGATAAAAAAAATCAGAAGGAATTATATAACCTTACATCCTGTACTGAAAAATTCAAAGTGCTCTGTGAGGGAAGCTAAATGGCCAAGCACAAGCATTTAGTAAAAGAGTAACAGTGGCAGAAGAAAAGTAGAATTAAAAAAACCAGGAGGATGAGATTCCACAGATGTAGCTACAGACAGATCAAGAGGAGAATTCTCATTGCCTAGAGAAGGCCTCCTAAATCCCCACCTAAACTGAGCTGCTTTAATAATTTATCCACTGAAGAATTATTTCCTGAGAGACATAAACAGTATATTTTAAACTAAGAAAAAGTGTTCTAGCCCCTTACATACAACACCAGCATGTTCAGGGTGGGAATTTAGAGTCCCCACTATTGTTCTCACTGTCCAATCACTGTTCTCAGCAGCAGAATCACGCCTAGATATGCAGTAAATATTCAGTTGGTGCTGTCAAAAAGCTGCTTTCAAGATTTCAATACGATATACAAAACTACTGCATTAATGGGTTTGACTGCAAAAATGTGCCCCCTTTCCACCCTGCTCTGTTTCACCTGTCCCATCCTTTGAATGCATTGGAGCCCACGGCTGGAAATGGTGACAGGGCAGGCCCCCTCCTCCAGGGACAGTGACTGTGTTGTCACCTCATCCTGCCATGCAGGTGGCTACAAAGAGGCATGATCCCCTCCAGGCAGCAAGTCCACCTCTCCTGAACATGTACATGTTTTTAGTCCTGCAGTTGGAGAGAAAGAAGCAGCTGCTCCTGGGTGACTGAGCTCTGCAAGCCTGGAAACCACGCCAGCCTGGGATCTGCTGCAGCAAAACAGAGGTGGGTGGGCACTCCCCAAATGTCTGTGATGTGATTCACCCCTCTCAGAACTTCTGTAGCTATTCCTTTTTGCAGGGAGCAAAAAGTAAAGCTGCTGTGATTCTTGGCCCATGTGGTGTAACTTAACAGAAAGGGAAAGAAATATGAGCAGCCACAAGATATTCATATTGGATGAACCTTCATTGTATTATCAGTGGATGAAACCCCTTGGCTAGGTTTCCATATTAAATATCCACATTTTCTGCCATTTGTTGCTATCCTACTCTGTACTGCACATCTTTTACTGCTTGTCTTGTACTGAAGTTGTATTTCCATGCTCCAGGTTTGTAAGTGCTTTTAGCCAAGAGACACACAGTTAAAAGGTGAGAGTACTTGACCCCCAGGGGCTTCCATGGAAGACACAAGCCAATCTCATAGGTAAAAATCTTCAGAAGCTGCATGTAAAGTGGATTTCTATTCCTAAAAATAGTTAATTTTGTGTGTGTGTGTATTTTTTAAGACTGTACTCCAAAGATATTTCATAGAAAAATGACAGTAACACCTGTAAAACTGGCAGAAGCTTAAGGTCCTGTTTTAAAGTACAAGAAACCTTAGAACTGAACCCTTGGAGTGCTAAGGTCTCACATTCTGGTGTGCTCTTAGTTACCCTAAGCTCTATTTGTACTCTTGACCAAATGTTCTTTCCCACTACAAACTGAAAAATGTTTCCTGAATAAACTGCCATTGAAACAGACACTTCTTGGCACAAATTTCTATGACTAGGCACTTTCTAATGAAAAAAGTCAGTCAAAAATTCTCGGTAAGTTTCATACAAATAATCATCGAAATTAGACAAGAAGTAAATGGACTTGGCATGTTAAATCAGCATTGTTTCCAAGCATAAGGCATGGAAAACAGAAGCTCCTAGAGTGGTTTTAAAGTGAAAGTGTAATTGAATTGCGTATATATTAATCCAAACAGTATTTTTTTCGCTTTAATCCACAGGAAATGGCAATTTATATGCACAAGCGGTTCTGCCCAAGTAACCAACCTTAAAATGCCTTTGTATTTAAATAGAGTGACATCTGACATTTCTGTGTCCATGTGTTATCAGACCTCTGTTTACCTTCTGGAAAGTGCCAGCATAAGGGGACAATAAAGGTAAAGTGAGAATTTGCCTGCTGGTTCGGGGACAGCTGGAACTCTGATTTGCTATGAAAGTTCAGGATGTCCCAATTAAATCAGGACACTTGAGAGATATGAAGACTTAAATGTGCCCCCAAAGCTCCGGTCTAATGTGATTAAGCTGGCTGGTTTTGCTAAAGATAGACACATTCCAAATTGCAGAAAAATGATAATGGGGCTATACTGTTGTGTACTTACAAGAATATGCCCAAAAAAGGGTTTCTATTCCCTGTTTCCATTTTCTATTGAATGCCAATCATTTATAACTTCTGGCACCAATAATGCAATCCTCCTTGAGACACATGATGCCTTTAGCTCTCAGGAACATCATGATCTTTTATTTTTACCCCTACATTCCTTATTACCTTTTCTCTTGCAAACTTTGCTTGTTGATTTTTAGATTGGGAGGCCTTTATGAAATGCCTATGACGACTTCTGTGTGTGAGGAACACTGTTTATACAGTGAGTACTAACTGACCACAAAATGTGAAGAAAATGTACCACACTATACAGCATAATACCACACAAGTGTGCTGTGCAGCTGGAGTTTTGAGTAGGCAAAACCCATTAAGCCCTAAATATCTGAATAGCATTGAGCTGGGACAGCTTAGGAGTTGCTCTCAGCTGTTTTCCTGAGAGTTATTGGTGAACTGTAAGCAAATAGAAATTTATTGCTTAACTTCCACAAAGGCAAATATTCTCCAAGAATTGAAAGGGCAAATAAAGGAAAATGTGTGTTCTGCACTGCTGAAACAGCCTGAAAAGGAATGAATAATAGAAAGAAAATCCACTTACAAGCTCATAATTTTTAAATTTCTGTAATTGTCTAGTGTTATTTAAACACCACATACACGTTTTAAGTCAGTGATAAGTTACCATTCATCATGAAATTTCTTTCTTTAGCATGATTGTCTCTTTCTCCCCCCACCATGACAGATTGTATTTAATTGAGCAGTTGCTGGTTTGGAACTGTCATTAAAAATGCATGTATTCAAATAGTCTTAGTACAGCGTATTGCCCTTTCAGTTCGTTTCCTCCTTTTATGTAGCAGTAAATATCCTTTTGTATTCTGGTTCTAATTTATTTAGAAATAATGTGCTTCTTACTAAGTGTAAAGAATTTTTTAAAGGATAGACTAAACTTGTTAAGTTGCTTCCTAATATATATTTATTATTGACTTAATGCCTTTCAGTCCTTGTACCATTGAACTCCAGGGTCTTTGTAGAGAGGATACACTTAGAGGAAAAAGTTGTATCTACCTTTTTTCTTTTTTCCAAGATGGTTTTAAAAGCAAACTCATGCTATGAAAAAGTAATTCTGGCCTTACATGAGAAAGAAATCTTGGACTTCAACCAGACAGTGCAGATCCTGACTGTAGGTAAACAGAGGAGACAGATCTACCTGATTGGAGCCTTGCCAGAAGGAAGAACTAGGGTGCTTAAGCCACATCCACGCACACTGTGACTGACTGAAGAACATGTTTTTGGCTGCCCTCTCTTTCAGTTTGTACAGTCTGAGTTGTCCTTTAAATACAACCACACAGCAAGTCAGAGAGCAAGCTGGTCATACAGATGTTTTCAACAACTTGTATATCCACACTTCACTAAAAACCTGGGATGGAACCAGCAGGACATACCTACTATTGAGTATTATTGCCTGACCTGCAGCATTCACTGCTTAAATCTTAAACATCTCTTCTTTTCTTCCTCTTTTATTTGTTGTAGGGATGGATCTAGGTACACAACAATTTACAATTGGATTAACTAATTCTATAAAATCAAATAACTGTGAAATATCATCATCCTGGAAGCAATGGGCAAAGTGGCTGCTGTGAAGCTTCATCAGCATAAATGGATCTGCAACAAATCTACATCTTCTGAGAGTCTGGCCCATTGTTTGCTGATGATAAAATCTCACAAATGCCTATGACTTTCATATGATATGTGTGGAGGTTCTTCTGAAAGTTTCCTAGAATATGGAAGAAAGGAATAGTTATCACCAGTGACAAATCTAATGCTTGGAGAGCTCTGATGTTGCTCACTCTCCAACTGTCTAAATGAGGTTTTACTCTTTTTTGTGATTTTTCCAGTACAGAGAAAATAAAATTAACACCTCATTGCTATTCATCATGTGGTACTGGAGACAAACTTGAGAAAATATACATTATTTACCATCAGCAAACTAACATTATTTGAAATGAATTAAAAACAGTAAAATAAATAATTAAAAAAGTATCACTATGCTACTCACTAAGCATTCATCCAAGACATAATCTAGCAAAGTAGTTGGATGAGACATAATAGTACATTGATTAGGTAAACTTAAACCCATCACAATTAAGATGAAATTTAGGAACAAAAAGTAAAGCAATACGACACAGAAAATTTTTTTCCTCTAGAATTTCTCAAAAATGCTGAGTTCCCACCAGTGGGAACAGAGCATTGAGAATCAGAAAGATGGGTGACCATAGATAAAATTTGCATGAGAGAGATGTATTTTTGTAAACATAGTTGATTTTATTGCCATGGACAACATCTAGGTTGATTTTCCAGACAATTATAGAAAAATGCCAGCCAACTCTCTGCCAAACCAAGTTTTATGTGCCTGCAGAGCTATTATAGGAAGAAAACAAATATAGGCAGAGACCACCATCTCAGTGTCAAAACTGTTAGTCTTTGCCGAAAGGATCGTATCACATATGCACACCCATGAAATATTAAATAGAAGTTGCAAATGCATGTTACTCAGTTGTCAAGCAGATATATAATGTGTGCCTTTGTTTAGATTTCACATGGATTTGTAATGAAACACACACGCCCCTTTCTTCAAGTGATGCCCAAACTTTCCATATTAATGAGGATTAGAACCTTGTTCATCGACACTTGTGCTCACAGTCTAAACAAGTGGAAGGTCATCTTTGCTGCCATGACACTAATGCCAAACAAGAAGCAGAAGAGAAAGAAGCAGCTGAAAGGCTTACACCTGGTAACACAATTGTTGTGCAGTAACAGAATCACTGAGGGTGCCAATGACTTGTTAAGCAGCTGTAATGACATGCTAACACGGGTTCTGTAAGTATAATTACTGGTCAAGGACAGATTATTGTAAAAATGGTCATAAAAGACAATTTTAGATTCCTTTGCAATGAGCCTTCACAAAACCAATATTAGTCATACGTGCTATATAAGCATATTTTTACAAAGCCAATTAACCTCTTTATTTGAAAACAAGAGCTTCGTTATTGTTGAATACAGCAGCTAATCCTTTGCAGCAGATAACTTTCAGCAAGTATGAGTAGAACGAGTTGTACTTGCTATGCCCATGTTCATCCACAATTGAAAGATTAAATATTTAATTTGCTAAACACTGGTATATATGAAGGTTAGGAAACTTCTGGTATAGGAAAAGTTGAGGTGTCATCTGAGGACATAATAGATGTTTGCGCTATATCCATCTTTCCATTTACTTCTTTTTTTTGACCAGTTAAGCCCTGTAGGTAAAACCACACCCTTTTGCTCAGCAAATTTCAGCTTCTGTTAAGGCAATAAGAGTTTTTAACCAGCTTTAGATTAGCATCAAGATTGTATGGCTAACAAAAACACTGCAAAGAGCAGCTGCCCTTTTTATTTAAAAATGCATCAAAGTTGCATCGATAGACAAGGTAGCTGAGCCATCATGTCAATCAGTTAAGATTAATATTTCTCTGAGATGCATCATACACCCTTATACATTTCACAGGGACAAACACCTAATCACAGTCCTGTCTTTATGGTTAGGACCACACAGACTGATGCAATGGGTTAGGGTTCCTGATTCATGGTAAGGTTGATGAAGCTAATTAGGAATAAACAGTACAAGGAATTAGGAACAAACAGTACAACAATGTAGTCAGAAAAACCTTTCAATATTAAAATCGTTATAAGAAGATTGTAAAACAGGGTATGGGGAGGCACAACAGGGAAGCAGATCCTCCATTCTAGGGTTTGGGCTTAAGTTAAGATCTGTTCTATAGCAAAACCTTGTTTGCAACCTTCTCATCCAAAAGCAGCACCAATTCTTGGTCTCTACACAAGAACAGTGAGACACTGAGGGAGGCTTAACCTTTTGTTCAGCCCCAATCTGACGTCACTACTAAACTGTAGCCTCAACAAGGGACAGGACATTAGAAGAATCTATTATCTTTCTCTACTCAAAGGACAGAAAGCTTCTTATTCCAGGTAATATATTTAATTTTGAAAACAGACCTATTTTCCTTACATGTAATTGAGTTCTGTTACAGAACACAAAACAAGTAGGGCTTGCTGTCATCCACAATGGAAAGAGGTCGATATCAAAGGACACAGACTATTTTCAAGGGCATAAGTTTCTTCATGAAAGATTTCCAGAACAAAGAATCTCTCCTTTCTGCATTCATACAGGCTAAATACTGTTTTCACTGGATTAAGGTACAACCTGAACCTAACACATAATTTTTCCCTCTTCAAGCAGAAGTTTCAGTGAGTAACAGCTGCAGTCAGGTCTCCCATCTCTTAACTCCTGCTTGCTTGGATTTCTCTGCTCTCACTCTGGTGCTGAACATGGATTTGTTTGCTTTCACCTTGTGTCAAAGGAGGCAGGGCTTGGCCTAAACTGAAACCTTCTTTCAAATACTGGGGGAAGAAGGGCAGGCTGCTGGCATCCTGCAGATTGTGTTCTGCTGCAAGAAAGGCTGTTGAAGATGAATGGCTGATCCAGCACTATTTGAAAATCATATTGTAGTGCCTTTATAGGTTGTTACTGGTGAGCTAAAAGTTGGATGGTGATACTGGGGCATAAATATAATTTTTTTTGCAAGACAGGAGCCATCCCATTAGAATGTAAGTCAATAGTGTCAGGGGCTATCAGTTTGTACAAGACTGAGGTTACTGAAGAACTGGCTGATGACATGTCAAGATCAAATCAATAATAATAACAATAATACTATGAAGAATAGAATAGAAGAGGTGATGAAAGTGTTGGGGTTTTTTAATAGTTGGAAAACAGCACATAAGCTCTACATACATGTCAAGCACTCAAAGTGCTATGATACGCACTGAGCTTCAAAATAATATTGCATTTGATCACCTCAGACCATAAAAGGACAAAAATGGCTTTTGTGGAACCTGTGAGTTTGGATCATGGCACAATAGTATGTCTGCTTTAGAGACATAAATAGATTGTCTGATTTCTCCATCTACGTATTACTATGTCCTTTATCATTCCTGCATCTCAGCAATGATATGTCCTCCAATGGACATTTCAGCTCCTTGTATGCTGAAAAGCTTGTCCATTTAGACTACATCAGTGCCACCTGCTGAACATGGCATCTTCCTATAGATTTCTTAGAAACATGAGGTGAATATAAGATAACTCCTGCTGAAACTTTTCCTCTTCCTCTCACTTTCACAAGGCTGCTTTACCTATCAGTGAGGTGCTGCTCAAGCTATCTGTATCAAGACCCCTGTGTTCATATATATCCATGAAGGTAGCTGGAGTTTCCCTGAAGTATATCCAAGCATTTAAGTTAGACAGTAGATAGTAAGACTATTCCTCATGTGTTAAAAGCATAGAACTGAAAATCACAAATGACCTTCTTTCTTTCTTTGTTAAAGAAAAGTATTTATTTTGTGCTATCTGCATTTTTCAGTGTTAAAGCACAGAGTCTTCTATATAACTACCACCCACAAAAAGCACACACTTGTATATTTTATCTCCTTGTAATTGTACATTTTAAGGAACCCTTATGGCAGCTGGACATTATTTAAATAACAAAAAAATCTAAACCTTCCCAAAAAGAGAGAGATAATTGGCATCACCTTGTACTATTTATAAAAGGAGTTTCTGGAGAGGAAGTATAATCAGGGTCATTTTCTTACCCTCTGCTGAAAGAGTGCTCACTGTTGAAATTAACTCTTGAAATAAACTTAATGTTTAGAGCTGCTTTACTAAAATACAGGAGAAATAATGGGAACATGTGATCCTGCCTGCAGTTCCTATCAAAATCACAATGCAAGACAGTTCTGCAGCAGATAACATTGATTAATGTTCCTATATAGCAATGACAGTGTACATTTATGGACGGATTGGTGAACCTTTGCCAAAGCTCACTAAAAGCAGCTGCAAGGCAAGACTGACTTTTAACCTCCCCTCATTTAATGCAGGAACTTCTTGGCATAAAAACTATGCTAGTAGCATACAACCTGCAGGGTTACCATTACAAAAACAGATTTGGCCAGCAGGACATCTCTATTTCCTGAATAAACTCCTGACAGATTACATGAAAGTGAAGTTATACAAGCATATCTGGAAACTGGAAGAAGGAGAAACCAAAAGGCATTAATTCGGAGTATACGCTGAAAAAGGCCCACATTTTTGCCTAATTTTTGATTTGACACTCTTAATTTTCACTGGTTAACAAGTAATGTTATTTGGTATAAAAAGCAAACAACTATACAGCTGCCTACCTTGGTGAAAGTTGTGCATACAAATCCTTATTTCTGCAGACAAACTGATCTTTGAAGAGTGAGGTGGACCTTGTGCTTGTCTCAGAAATAAATTGTTAAGGTGCAGAAAAATTGCTCTTGCTAGCTGTGGAGTCATCTATGGTTAAAGCCAGAGCACCAAAAGTAGCTTGTCTGTGAGTTGCAAGAGGGTGTTGTGGGAGAACAATGGTATTTTCCTTCTCTTTCGGGACAGGAAAACAGGGAATTCCTTAATAAGACATGCTGATTAAGGAAAGATGCTTTTTACTACTCAGAAGGTCTTTATTCATGTCAAATCCCATTTTCTGAAATCAGTGATATATTATTAGTGTCATTTTCTGGAACAAATGATGCTGTAAATAATTCCAGCAAGTGCACTTAATATAGATTTGTTTGCTAAGTGGCAGTGTCTCCCGCCAGGGTTAAAGGTAGAATAAAATGTTGTTTATCCCACGGGAAAAAGAAATGACGAGATTTCTTGCTTCCTCTCTTGGTTAAGTCTGTGAGCCATTGTCATCCCAGGGCATAAGGTCTATCACATGCTAAAGGAAGGAATTCTTGCAAAGAGCCCTTTGTTTCTGTAGGGTAGTATCAGTGGCCCATTGTGCCATTCATTAATGCACCATCTCTTTGCTTCTCCTTCTATTCCTTTTAAATAAGACCCAGCTTACTGCTGGAAAAAGTTTTTCTGTGCCAAGCTTTCTGATTCTGGATTACTGCCTTCCCAATAACCAAAAGCACTGGTGTTAAAGCAGGTGGAGGCAGCATGTTAGGGCTGGAATAAATGATGTCCACAGAGGGGGCTCCCTGTGCCTCCCAGAGAAATCAGCACTGCCAGTGAGGCCTTTTCATGGCAGCAGTCTGACTGACCCAGCTCACCAGGACTGGACAGACAGAGGTGACATGGCAATGGCCATGTTTGCATTTGTGCCCCTGGAGTGCACCCAGAGCTCAGGTCTCCAGAGCTTGGTGTACATGTGCTCCCTTCCCTGGGCTCTTCCCAGCCACATCCACTGCTGCCTCCTGCTTGCTGTCCCCTCACTGTCCAGGCTGGCTGGACCTTGTACATTTGCTGCTATTTGGTGCTTTCTTTAGTCCAGCAGCAAGGGAAGGGAGTGAAGGATGGGAAGGAGTACCACTACTGGTCATCAGATACATGAGCTCCCTCTTTAGTAGATGCGAATGTCACCATTTTACATATGAATAAAAGAGCTGTCATAGCTACAGTGGAATCACAGAATGTGCTGCGTTGGGAGGGACTCAGCAGGACCGAGTCCAACCCCTGGCCCTGCACAGGACACCCCAAGAGTCACACCATGTGCCTAAGAGCATTGTCCAAACACTTCTTGAAGTCAGACAGTAGTAGTCCATGACATTCATTTTAGTCTTAGCAGCTCTGGTCTAAGCCTGATACTTCTGAGAAAAGAAAGGAGCTGTGCAGGACATTATTTTTTATTTGACAGAGAGGTCCCAGAATCCTTCAGGCTCCAGTCGCATATCCATTCATACCTTTGATATTTCATTCCATGAAAGCCAAGAGAAACATACCCAGACAGCTGCATGTGAGTACTGTATGTACAGTGCCTTATTTCATCAACTTGGTAGAAGACAAAAAAAGATGAAGACAGTTTTGCTGCCTCAGCTACTGGCTTTGGAAAAAAAAACAACAAAACAGAACAGCAGCTGCTAACTGCCTTAACTATGTGCATTACTCACCTAAAGGATCCAGAAGATCTTTACAGGTCCAAAACCATATCAAAAACATGCTTTCTTTAAAAAAACCCCAAACTTCCTGGTTTCAAATCTGAAAGCTGCTAGCAGTTCTTTCAATGCAGGAATGCTCGTAAATGATTCATCTTTATACTGTTTGCAGGCAAATGAAACGAATTATGGTTACAGAAAAGTTAGGCCTTCATATTACATGGAAGAATTAATGATCTGCCTCTTCCCACACACACTGTTACAGGTGCTAAATTTCAAATCACATCATCCAAACCCTTTCTTCATTTTTGGCCAAGCTGAAATTGCGCTTGTGGTAGTGAGATGAGAGTGCTAACGTGGCTGACATCTCCTAAAACTGTTCAGATTTGCAGTCATGCTAACACGCTTTCAGATCCAAAATGTTTATTCTCTCAAGAATTTAAAAAAAAAAATGTTGAAAACAGTTAATCTGAAAACAGTTACTTTTCTCCTGGGAACTGGCCTGATAAATCACATCTGCAAGTAGACATAAACAATCAGCTTTCAGACAGTGACTCTGGTAGAATCTTCCCTCTCAATCGGCCCATTTTAATCAAATACCCTCTTGTCAGGTAACCCCAGACAGAATCTGCAAATGCATTCTTTGCACGGAATATATGTATCAACATTTGAATAACTTGAACTTGAAAACTCAGCTTGATTATATGAAAATTATTATGAGACACACAAAACTGCATCTAATTCTCTCGCCCTGATCTATCTACCCATCTGTTTTATTTTCAAAGGATTCGTCTTGAGAGCACTAGAACACCGCCTGCAACATGCGAGATTAATCAGTCCTGCAATGGATTTATGTAAATGCATTACTGTGAAGATGTGAGTTCTGTTATGGACTTCACTGAAACAACTCACTGGCTTGAAACTTAACCACTCTGAATAAACAAACTGCCAAGGTTTTATTTTTCTTCATGGCTTCCCTATTTACCAAATGGATTCACTGTCTACTTTTCCTTCTAATGCTTTATTTATTTTTTCTCTTTTCTACCTCTTATTTTCTCTCTTTAGTAGAGGTATTTGCCTTCTTAGGAACAGATTCTAATAGAGGATTTTGACTATCATAGATAGATTTATTTTTTTTGCACAATGGGAGTTTCAGCTATAGCCAATGCTCATCAATATTAATACAACATAAATACATTCAACAACAACATCCATAAAAAAATTTGTCAGACTGTTAACTGTGTTAAACATTCTGATATATCCAAGTCAAAAAGGAGGTTTTCTTAATGTCATATTAAGAAAGTGTGTTTTCTTTTTCATTCTAATAAGTAATTCAGCAGTGTACAAACGACGTTAGAGAAAAATGCCAAGAAGGTGCTTATCAGAAGTTTAGAAAAATAGGTGTGGATTGAAAAAAATCTGACTGCTTTTTCACTTTTCAGCTGAAAGGACATTGCACTTACGTGCAGCTATATCAAGAATCATCTTTGCCTAGTGCAACAATACAATGAGAATGTTTTTCCTCAAGGAAGAGCTGCAAGTATACACTGTATGATTGGAATGGCAATTGACACATAATTAAGGGCATCACCATGATTTGGAATCATTCCTACTCTTCCATTATCAATAGAATTTAACTTCTGGATTTTTTTTTCCCCCTAAACTGATGGCATTGCTCTTCAGAACAGACAGACCTTCTACACAAATAACAAGTGGAAAGTGCAAGTGTCACTGCTTGGCTGGCACATAAACCTCAACCTATTGTTTTCAGTTTGACTCACACTGGGTGTGCTTTATTTCTCCCTAAAAAAAAAAAAAAAAAGCCCATTTTCAAAAGGAAAGGAGCTGTGAATAATCCACTTTTATATAAGCATTGCTAGTAAGCAGAGCAGAATAAAGATGCCTTCATTCCACTAACAATTATGAAAAGATCATATCAGACAATGACCTTTAGAAATGCTTCAGTAACCACTGTGTCAGGATCTAAGTTCTAAGTGGGAATTCTCCAGATAAGGTTTGACTTCATTTTCACTTATATGCCTGATTTTGCCCCATTCATGCTAACATGATTTTTACTGTTAATTTTAAAAAGGAAAGAACAAAGCCCTGATCTGGAATAAGCTCACAGAAATTAATAGATATACATACAAAGGAGAACTGGGTTTTGCTGTGTATTTTTGCTTCCTGGCTTCTTGATTTTCCAAGGACATCCTTTAGCATTTGATGTTGGTGCCAATTAGAGAGAAGGTAGAGGCAGAATTTATAGCACTGCCATGAACAAAACTCTTACTGAAGCAAATGGGAAATATGTGCATGAATTTGGCTGAGCATCAGTATGGTAGAAAAGACTGAGTTTTCAGTTTGTAGATGGACTAATAACCTCAAAAGGAGTGGAAGAGAAACATCTCTTTGTTAGGGCTTAAAAATAAAGTTTATATGTGAACTTCTTACAACAACACTCCGCATAAGATTCAACAATACAAATCCATAATATTCTCCTGCCACTCAAGGTCATGTTAACCTTCTTGAAGAAGAAGCCAAGAACTCCTTAAGTTAATCATCCTCTACATTGAAGCTGGTGCTTATTTGATTCTGAGGTTTTGTTCAAGACGGAACAAGCATGTGAAAAATTGGTGAAATGCAAGATTTCATTTACACAAGGTCAAAGTGACCTGGATTTCAAGTGAAGTCCAAAGTATTACCGGTCCTTCACACAAGAAAAGTTTTGTGCGCAGCTCATTTAATATTTAAGACGTTTGCATAAGAGTATGTAAAAGAGCATTTTCTTCTTTCTCTGCCCAGGAAGGTCAAATAACTGTTAATACTAGATAAACCTTGTATGAGTTCTAGCACCCAGAATAACTTGGATTATGCTTAGTATTCTCAATACACAGCAGTTTATTCAAGGAGGAAATCTATAGACAGGGGCTCCACCTACCACCACTGTGCAGCTGTGTGAGCTCTGGATGTGCCTGCTGAGGCTTTGGGCCCACTGTTTGCTCAGACAAGTAAGTCTAATGAAAATAAACAATTTATATTGAAAAAACTTCTGAGTGTTTAACTTTGCCCATGAGGCAGCTCGAAAAATACAGGCAATTTTATAAAAAGGAGTCACATTTTGAGTAAAATGACTTTATGGTAATATAAGAAGAAATCTGTATTGTGGTGTTAGTATTTCACTAAGTCAGACCTAAATAACCAGCATATACAATGGTGAAAATGTTACTGGCTTGAAAATTAACAAATAATTTTTTATTAAGTTTGGGAGAATGAGAACAGTGCAGTCAAGAGGTTTAAAACAGCATGATTTATATATCACATTTAATTACACATGAGTTCTTTTACGTTATTATTTTTAAAAAGCACACCAAACTTATAAATATTTTAGCAGTTACATAATGGACTGAGCTCCTATTTGCAGTAGGATTTTTTTCCTTCATATTTTCCATCTGTCCTACCTGTTGACATGTGAATAGACAGACCAGGGACATGGACATTGAAGGCCGTGTGAGACATGCAGCACAACTGGTGACTGCAACAGGCAGAATCAGATTTGAAGAGATCTCTTCCAAAAGAAAGCCATTGAAGCAGTTACTGACTTTTAGTGAGTAACCTTTAAATATTTGTCAGCTACTGTAATTGAAAGGGGAACACAAAAGTTGTGACAAGTGGTGATATTTTTCCTTTAAGTATTTCCATAAGTTAGAAAAAGAGATGAGAAATCTTCAGTGCAGAGGTCTCCTGCTATGTTTTGGTTATCTGCTGACATGCTGAAGGTCATGAAGTTTGAAATCCCAGTTCAGAGGAAGGGCTGTATCATGCCTCGAAGACAGATGCCTCACCAGGGAGGCAAGGTTCCTGCCTGTCTCCTCAGGAGCTCAGGTATGCTGGCACGCAAGAGCCCAGCTCTTTCCACTGGTTAATGCAAGGACAGAAGAGGCTCTGCTGCAACCCACTCCCAATCTAACACCACTTTGGCAAGGCCAGAAGCAGCCCTTGTACTCAGGGAGACTACAAACTCAGCAGCTATTCCCTACCTCTCCATCTGCTCAGTCACTTCATGAGTTTTAACTCACAGTAACCTGCAAACAGGCCAGGAATCCTGCATCATTTGTCTTCAAATCCAGAGCTTGTCCTACGACTGCAAGCCACTGCATTATTTATAAGTATACTTCTCTCTTCTTTTTAAATACAACCTGTCTTATTCTGAACACCTCTTTAAATTGAATAGTCTTATGCACCTTGATTGTGTGTGGAAATATATTGCTTCAAGGTAAAAGGAGAGGAGTTGAATTATTATCCTGAAGGCTGTTTGTACACTTCCATGATCCACCCACTCATCTTACCTTAAGGGCGATGCGAATTGCATGGGCTGGTCAAGAACAGAGCAAAGCAGTCAAGTGCTGACTGACAAGGTTGCCCCTCCTAAGTGCTCACTCTGAGCTCTGATCTCTGAGCACTATTGATACTCGGCAGTGAAGCAGAACTGCTGACGTTCCTGCTGGGCTCCACGCAGAAACCTGAACATCCCCACTACACTCACAAATTGGAGCCAGAGTTCAAGGAAGAAAACTTAAAGCAGGAATTTTCATCTTAAATGAAAGCTGTTTCCACTCTGGCTCCTATTCAGTAACATACTCAAAAATGTACCCAACTTTAAACATTAAAACCTTATTGTGTCCTGGAAGGCTAGAAGTCAGCTGTGTCATTGAACTTAACTTGCTGAGCTTAGGCCTATATGAGGAGGGAAACCTCTCTTTATTAAAAATATATTTCTACCACTAGCTGATACGTTCCAGATAAGACAGCACACTGCATTTCATAATAGTTACTTCACAGTCTCAACCTTCCTAATGACACTGTAAACCACTGGCTATCGTATCAGATTTAAAGGGTGTTTATATAGAGAGAGTTATCACAACTGGCCTGGCAACTCTTGCTCTATGATAGAAGAAGAACAGATATATATGCATGTGCATCTACATATCTGTATGAATTTAATTTATAAAATACAAGGGGCAAATTCTTGGCACTTGGAAAATAATTACCTTCCCATGTATTTCAGTGGGGCAGGATTTCTCATGTTTCTTGTCAGTAGTTTGATCTCTTACCTGGTTTCCCTCAGATTGTGGTTTACACTTTACCCAGTTCTTTCCCCCTCTCCCCCCGCTCCATACTTCTTATTTTATAAAAGTGAAAACATAATTAATCAACTATGATCACAAGAAGGAAAATGGTACATTTACAAAGGCATGACTTTTTCCCTTCATCTACTGGATATGTATTTTTAAAAGTTTTAAAACCACATTAGAATATTAGCTATAAATAAAATAGCTCTTTAGCATGAATCCTCAGAGGTACACTTGAAACTTGAATTAAAAATTAAATAATCTGCAAAAGAAGAAATCGTTAGCTCTCTCTAGGAAAAAAAAATGCAACAAGTGAGTGTTTCTCTTAGAACATGCTTGTGAGAGTAACAACATTGCATGGACCAAGCCATAGATGGGCACGTGGTACACACATCTCCTTAAGGATTCTCATCATTGCCAGGTACTACTGTTGTTCCTGAAATGCAAAGACAGAAATCAGAGATGGAGGAACCAAGGATTGTAAATTCAAGGCAATGCTTTAAAAGAAAGTGGGATTCTTCTTAGCATCCAGTTTGCATGGTAGAGAGAACTTTGTGTAAATCTTCTCACTTTTCCACTGAATGCTTCTCCCAACAACTGGAGGTGCATTTGTAGTAGGAGTGGATTGCTGGGTCAAGTTGTTGGAAAAAGGGGCAATAAAGAAATACAGCTATCATACCTAGGTAGGTACAGTGGAAGAAGAAATCAGCATTGGACCCATTTTCCTGTAAAGGAGATACTGTCAAAGGGTTGACTACCACTAGAAAGTCATCCTCTATCTCTACTACAGGCCTCACAAAGGCAAAGTACCATCCCATCTTATGTGGGATACCTACGTGTATTACATGTGTGGCATGCAGGTGGATATACTGGAAATAATGCTGAAAAGCCCTCAATATGCAAAGCCTTAGATCCTTTGAAAGCTCTAGACTGGACCTGGGCAGAAAGATGAATCTTCCCTCCCTCAACCTTCTGAAGTCACATTCTGACTCTAGTGTGCCAAAAACTGAAGGAGAGGGAACCCACACATCACCCATTCCACAATCATGAAAGTTTTCGGCCCAGGATTCGGGGCAAAAGAGTGGGAGCCTTCTTAATCTGCCAACTAGACCACTCTCCTAACACTTTCAAAGAACACACCTTCAAATCCTTGTCTAGACATGGCCTTATGCAAGCCAGAGATAAGAATCAGCCCCTGAATGGGTGTTTTGTTATATAACCACCCATGAGGCACGGGGAGTTAAACATTTGCAGTAGTTTGTAACATTCCTAAAGCATTACGTTTTCGACAGAGTGGATTATCTTGTCTCATTTTTCTCTGATGAACAATCAACTGCGATCTTGACACATGAATTTATTATGCTTGGGTTAGACAAACTAAGCCTTAATAAGCTGCAGTTAAAAACCTCACTTCGTGTTTGTGGAGGGAAAACTCAGCTCTTAGGTTGTCTGACAGGGCTGTGAAAATGAAATCAGGCTTCTCTACCTTTATCTAGCCCAGGTTGTGTGTCTATATACTGAAGACGTGATTTTCATTTTTTATAGGTTTTTGCTAGATATTTGATTGCTTTGTTGGAACAGTTCCATGGCATCTGACTGAGCTGACCTCCAGATGTATCTCCTCCAGGGCATTATGTTCTGTTTCGCATTATCAGCTGCATGCTCCAAAGGTTAGGTTGTGAGAGCCTGGGTGGGGCTTTTAACTCCTTCCTCCATCCCAGCAATCCCAGTGTGCCTGCTCTCATGGTGCTCATGTGTTTAATTCTACCCAACAGTGAAAGAAATGCAATACAAACTCAGCTTGATTTAATAATTGCAGTCATGATTTATGTGCAATGGTGCCACTTCATTGAACATTGATTTGATAGATAATGGAAAGCATGTGCCTGGCTTATTTGAAAAGTTTATTCAACACTACAGATCCTTGAAGGAATGTGCAGAAACTTCTAAATATATAGAACAAACTCACCTGGTGTAAATCAGGTGTCAGAATTGACAAGAGCAGTAATGGGTAAGGCCATAATTAGTATGCATAACTTTTTCAAGGTGAGTAAAGTAATACAGCTCCAGCGCCCAGAGTGTCATTGATTTACGCCAGCTGAGGATATGGCCTGTAGAACTGACAAGAAATGGCTATGCCTACTAATTACTGAAGCTGCTAATGTATTTCAGCTGGTACTAACTGATTTTATGCCACTGGAAAATTACAGAAGTGCTAGCTCTGCCAAATCACACACCTAAAAGTTTCTGCAATTTTCTCGGTCAGAAAAAGTGAGGCTGCATTTTGTGTTGTGACAGTCCTTGTTAACATTAAACCCTGCTCAACACACTGATCAGGCTTCTCAATGGCTTGGGCATCATCCTTATTTGCACTGGCTTCTTCCCAGACTGAGGCAGGATGAAAAGCTGGGTTTTGGTTAGCCTTTTGGCGTAGCATGAGGTTGCATTAGGATGCTTTGGATGATGTTACAATTTCATGTGGTCACTGAGAAAGAAGCAGCTGGTGAGTACAGAAAATGATCACATTTGGTATTTCCACAGCAAACCGTTTTAAGTAGCAACAGCTGAAAACACGTGGGAAGCATTTTAAACTCAGTGGGCTCAGATAACTTCTAGTTTCTAATTTATGTAGAGGGTATTGAGGGTTATACTGCATGCCATATTTTGCCCTGCCAGATTTATATCTCACATCACTTCAGTCACAGGTATATCTTTTCAAGGATTCAAGTCACTGAAGGTAAAATCTCTCACTTACAAAGTCCTTCACAGCATGGCCATAGGGCGAGCTAGCATTCTTCCTCAACTTCTGTTTTGCTCAATTCAAGGCCTGTGAGCACTTTGAAAAGCAAGAGGATTTTTTTATTCCTGGATCAAGTTTCTTCGGAACATCACTGGGAACTTAACTGTTGGCCTAACTGCTAGTGGGACTTGACCATGTGAGAAGAATGTTTAGAAGGATTTTTAAGATCTAGGTCTCTGCCCTGGCCTTACTGCTGTTGACACAATAACAGTGAAGCTCCCTGGAAGTTTTCAGGCTCTAACTCAGCCATTTTTCACATACTGGCATGCTCATCATATACAATATTGGGGGAAAGAACTAAATCTGTGTTGTTACTTCCCCAAGAGGAGGTTCCTTTTGTACAGTTTTGGGCTGGAAGACAAATGAGTGAGCCCAAGACTGTCCATGTTTGCAGAGTAGCTTGTTTAATTTACACAGCCAGTAATCCTGGAAAAGAGATGGTTACAGAAACATGTAGGCAACTCCTTCACGCTCCATTCCCTGTTCAGTGCTAGTGCATAAGGTGCTAGAAGCCACATTACCTCTAAAGCTCTATGTAGTTCATATAATAAGAATTAGGAAGATTCCCCCTAAAGAAATAGAGTAACAAATTTAACAATTGCAATTCTCAAGACTAAATCTGGTACACAAGTTAATAAAAAATCCCCCAAAAACCCAACTAACCAACCAAAAAAAAGTATACAGCTATTCACCTTCTTGTGACTTCTGCTAAAAAATATAAATGAAGAGGTGAGCTAGTAGTGTTGTGATATTTTCTTGTTTTCACAGTCTAAAGCAAAACCTAATTTTAATTGTGGCAAGTATCTTTGTGTTAAGATCTCTTTTTCTTCCAAGTGACAGGCTATGTTGAGTTATAATATTAATCCATTTTGACAATACAGACAGGATATCTTCATAAAAAACAGACCTTATCAAGACTTTCTATTGACCTTTACTACATAACTAGGTTATTTTCATAATTTACCTTGATTATCTTCACATCAGGTATGAAGAGCCTTTAGAAGAAATTTCAATTAAAGCCAAATTGGCCAATACAATAAAAATCTCAGGTTTGAGATGTTTCTTGAGCAGATGTTTTGAGTTTTAAATTACTAAGTTGGTTATAGTTTACTTATCTTAATATTATTCAATATTGCTATGCATGCTTTTACTAACAAAGCTGCTAATAAATCGTTATGAAGGAAGAAAAAGTATTACTTGGTATTAAGCCAGATTGCTTCTTTTTAATCCTTCCTCTTTCTTCCTTGGGGTTATTAACCACAAGGTTGGCTACAGCAACATTTAAGTGCCTAACACTGAAATAACAAATCATATCCCAGATATTGTGCTCATCCCTTAGATCTCTTATGTTTTCTTTATTCTTACATAGAAAATAAATATACCAAGTCATTGTCTACACTGTGAGTAGTCATTATGCCCATGCAAGAGAAACACAACATGAAAGGAAAAAAATCTGATTTGGTAGCATAATGGATTTATTTTGAATTCATGATAATAATTACACAAGGTGACGAGTGATGAAGAATCCAGCTCATTATTCCTAAGAAGCAGCTATCTTTTCCCTAGTACTGCATATCAGAGATATAAAGGCTCTGGTTTATTACATGGATTATTATTAGTCCAGTTGCCAATCCAAAAATCATATTTGATTGTCTCACATGCAGCAGAATGCTAATCTATTTCCCTTCTTAATTCTTCCTCTATGCTTGTATAGACAGGTACATTAATCTATTCTGCCAAGAGCAATCTCTTTATCTATGCAGAACTAAACTGATTCTTCCCTCCTATCAGTATCAGCATCTGCATAAATGCAGAGGATAAACCAAAAAATATTTCCTCATCCCATTTTTTGTCAGCTCTCTGCTTGGAGGGTGATCAGATCATCTTTAATTGCATACTGAGCAACAAATATCTGACATTTGAGTTTGAGTGACTAAGAACTGCATTTAGTTGACAATATTAATATGCTCTTCTGTTTTATGTCTATCAGTTTTTAGAAGTTTAATCAGATTAACACTTTGCTGAAGACTCCCAAGAATACCTCATTCTGACAATACCCAATGCTTGTCATTCTACCAGATAGCACCAAGTTAAATTCCTTCACCTGAAAGATACTGAATGCCTCGCATCCCAGTGTTTGTACCCTGGGAAGGAAAGTGGTAGTGAAAACAGACCCAGTTCTTAGTGTTTCAAAAGCCAGGATGATCCGACCAAGCAGTTTGCTGGCAAGAAAAAAGGGCAGTCCCACTCATCCCCTTCCCTTTCCTCGGGCACTGCTGTTATCTCCTGTCAAACAGATTAAGCACAGTAAAATGGCCAAATGAATCATCTTCTGAGAGCCTAGTGACCTCACTGGAGGAATTTCACCATCCTCTCTGTGGAAGGCAGGATCAAGCCCGTAGGGACACTCTGAAGTAATTTATCTGTGGGAGGAAGCATCTATACTTATATGATCCTGAGCTTGGCTGGAGGGATAGGTTTAGTGCAAAATTTTCATGAAATTGGAAACTGCTTGAATTTTTCTTATGAGAGTGGCTGTTTGGTTCATGTTTGAGAGGGGCTCTCACTAAAAGAGTGATAAATAAATGAATGACGAGGATCTCATGTGCTTGTCAGCCCATGAGTCAGCACGATGTGAAGGTGCAAGGTGTGACCCAAGAACATTTTTGGGTGACATGGTAAAGCAAAGTTCTGACCACCTTACTCATTAAATACCCCACTGCAGTAATTATATCTGTAAAGTGTGTTAACTCTGATGACCCGGCCAGATGCCAAGTCCAAAAATTACATTCTCCCAACTTTGTTTCAAATGGACACTATAGTCTTCATTTGCTCTCTGAAACACTTAAGTTGTTCTAGGCTGTGAAATTCTCCCTGTGTTTCACCACAAAGTTTCAGCACTGGGGTAGATTAAACAATCATTACAGGGTTTCTGTATCAGCTTGTAAAGCAAGGGAGTATTTCACAAGATGAAAGGCACCATAAAAATGTAAACGACTAATACTTTTGGGCCCCACTGACTGCAGTATGAAATTTGGCCACTGGCAAAAAGTAGTCAGCTGAGACAGCGTTGAGTGGTTCCATTAACCATTGATGTGCAACATTTCTCCGAGCATGTTTAGTGTCATGAATGCATAAGTTTGACCTAAAAATCATCTTTATGAGCATGATGGTACTAGCTCCGCTTTCTTTTTTTAGGTCACGTTCTCATCTGATTTTGCTGGAAGCATTTTGAAGTTCTACGGGAGAGACACTCATGTTAAGCACAAAAGCCCCCAAAGTAGTACTTGGGCTTTCTGTACATGTTTGTTTGACAGCTTTGAGGCCAATCCTAAAAGAAGTTATACAAAAAACTCATTGCCTGGGGTCAATGCAGGAGAGTAATTTGGCAGAGCAATTTAGCTAAGGTAATAACAGAATCATAAAGGACACAAGAACAAGCCATCTGGGTTAAAATAGAGCTCTCCCCTGTCTGATGCCAGCGCTGGGTGTTTAGAGAGAGAACGTAAGAAAAGGGCACACCTGTAGAAGTGTTTCCACTGGTAGTATCTCCCCAAATTCTCCCAGCTTCTGTTAGTCTGCAGGACTGTACACAAAGAAACAATGCACAGAATTGTGGCGTGAAGAAATGATATACAGATGTAGCTGATGCTGAAAATGCAATTTGCATAATATGGTAATGTATGCATTATAGTTCCAGCTACATACATGATCAAAGCATCCACTGTAAATGATAATGCAAATTAATTTTAGGCTCATTATTATTAATTGAACCTGAATACAAATCAGATTCAGTAAAAATAGAATAAAGAAACAAACTGAAACTATGTAGGGAAACAGTCATTAATGTGATTATTCCCTCTGACTTACAGTTAGGCACATGCTCCTTCTGCCTGTGTTTCTCCTTCTGCCTTCTCTGCTATGATTTCGGATGCAATTTCTCCTTTATGCTGTAGCTCATGCTCTTGGTTTCTCTTTTGATGTTCATGTCACTCTCTCAGCACACTTTCTCAAATGTATTATTAAGGTCTGCATGGTCTAATAGGTTGCCATTATCCTAAGCTTTATTCATTGCTTTTCCAAATTAAATCAAATTTGGGCTTGAATAATGTTGATAGGGACATTTGCGTAAACTGAGTTTGTTACTGCAGTAATGGGGTTGTTTTTGTGAATTAATGGGTCATTTGTTTTTAAAAACAGAACACCAGCATGTTCCTGATGTTCATACCCCTTCTAAAAACTCTCTCATGGTGATCTTTTGTCCTGTTGTAATGGTTTCTGGTTTCTGTAGTGCCTGTAGACAGAAGAAGGATAAAATTCTAGGATTGAGCCATTACCCAGCACTGGCGTTTCTGTTCTAAAATGGGTTTAAAATAATTTATTCATGTAATGTAATTATATCCTGATTTTCGCTAAATATACTTAAATTTGGTGAGACTACATTTCTTTTTTTTTCCTAGACAGTACTAGAGTGTGATCTCCGATGACTAAAAAATCATTTAGCATTGATAACGCTCAACTGTAAGAAGCATGTGATTAGTTTCCTTCGAATTAAAGCCACCATTAAAATATGAGCATCTTTTAATTCTCTGTGAATATTTTAACTTTATCATAAACCTACTCTCATTATAGGAAAATACATTGGACAAAGACTACATAAAGTTGTAGATACGAAAGAATATTAAATTTCTTCCTAAATAGAGGAAGCAAAACAGGACAGATAAAGTCTGTGATCTCATTCCTAGGAACATTCCTGTCTGTCTCTCCTTAGCAGGATCTTAACAACTTCATTCTGGCATTGTGAAGGAAATGTAATTTTAAGAAATAATTAATTTTATTCTTTTTCTTATTGTTATTGTTATTTTCCTTGTTACAGCCCTTGTGGTTCATTTACACGTGGTGTTGTAAGAAAAGCTAATGAAAATACATATCTTTTTTTACAGTTTATACTATATTGATACTTATAACTGCAGTGACGCTGCACAGAGCTTATTATCTTTATATCACAGGATGTATTAACTAAACCCCAATCACTTTCTTAGAATAATTTTGAAAAATGTGTTGGAGCAATGTTGTATTTGTATCAGAGTGGCCACTTCTGAACCAACATGGCCAGTATCCTGTTGATCCAATACTGCCTGCAGGGAGCAAAGGCAGAGTGACAACTGGAAGACTACAGGGAGGCGTTTTTCTCCCTGCCTCTTGCTGGTTACTCACACTTTTATCCTGCTGTATTTGAGATGTTCTCACCCTGTCTCCTTCAAGGGAGATACAGGCAAGGAAAAGTGAAGCTCTTTTCCCATTGTCAAACATGAAAACATTCTGCTTGGGAAGTCCCAGTTACCAAATGTGTCTGCAGGATGTGCAGACACTAACAGCATCAGAGCAGACCCAAAAGATTGATTTTGTCACCTTTATTCATGATAAATGACATTTTACTTCATGTGCACTCACTGAAGTCAGCAGGACTTGAAGCAGAGTATGCAGATACTGATTTTGAACCCTGGACCAGAAATCCCTCACTCTTCCCAAATTTTGCATTCTCCAGAAATGCTGGTCCCTGTTTTAACAGCTCTAGAACTGGGTGTTGCAGGTGTCCAGCATTGACAGCTGCTATTTCACTGATGCTATGCAGCGCAGGATGTCCAGTCTTATTACATTTCAAGACACAGGAAATGCAACTCAGTATCTTAACGCATAAGAAGGAAGGAGCCTTTCAAATTTCAAGGGAAGTGTCATTATTTTTAGGCTGTTGTTGGAGGAGAGAGCATTTAATGCTCCTTTACTTAATATAAAGTAGTTAATTTGAAACTTGTTTTTCATTTTTAATGTTTCCTACAGAATTCAAGAAGACGATGGGCAAAGGTACATACTGATATACAAAAACTAATTACAGACCTTGGTACTTACATGCTGCTGGCTTCCCAGCCCACAAAAGGGGAGGTTCACAAATGGGAAATGCAGAACTGCCAGATACTTGGATCCTTATTGTGAAGACTGACTGCATAAGAGACAGCATGCAAAACACAAGGTGCTACGCAGGAACCTTTCAGTCAGAATGGGTGGGTAACTATACAAATGATGAACAAAATAAAAATACGTAGAGAAATATGCATGTGTTCATTGCACTCAAAATTAGTCTGTTGTCTTGTTTCCTGAGGCTGTAATTTGTGTCAGCTGCTCAGCAGGATTCAAATTCTGACTAAATATTCACGTGAACAACAGAAAATTCCCAAAGTATAAAACTCGGTTTTCTTAAAGGATTATTGAAGAAGTTATACTTTCCTACTTTGTAAGGCATGGGGAGGGTCCTAATCATCAAGAGCAAGTAGAAGATTCTTCTCAAGAATATGTGATTATTTCTTCCTTACTTCCTTACACTTTCTCTGAATTTCTACTCACTAATGATATGATCATGGAAATCATGGACTACTGCAGTCTGATCCAACACGATGATTCCTACAGCTCTAGCGAGAATGGATATTCAATAAATAAATAAAACATCTTGTGACATGCAAAAGGAGGAAAGGGACAAAGCACTCCAGGCCAAGGTCAGAAAGTCCCTGTGAGATCTGCTCTAGATTACTCATTGCTTTTTTAAATTTTCACATGGTTTACTCTTGCAGACCTAGGCTGTCTGGTGCCTTACAGTTTTATAGGACTTTTTTTAGATTGACAATAGGTGTTTTGCCTTGGATGGCAAGCAAGACAAACTGTAAAGTCACATCCTAGATATTCTGGTATGTGCTCATATCCTGGTATGATCTAATTTTAAGGAATGTGATTGTGATTTCCCACATTACAAGCTGAAATCAGGACTTGGTTGTAGACTGCTGTGTACCACGTAAAATACTGTCTGTCTACGAATTCCAGCTCATGTCAATACATCTCCATATGCAATGCTGGAAAGAATCACCAATTGCTGTGGCTGTTTACAGAGCACAAGAACAGAATACTTAATTTTACCAGCCTCTAAGGACAGCAAAGCTGAATTTGAACTCTAGTTAAAGTTTTGCTGATTACTTCTGACCTTTCTGGGACAAAGACATGAAGGTCACTAGAGTCATGATTTTTTTCACATTCTGCTTGTCTTTGTCATTCCCCTAATAATGCAGAGGACTAGAAACAAGAGCTGGGTGGTGTTTTTTTCCCCCTGCCTGGAAATCTATTTAGATTAGTCACCAGGTTTTCCAGTCTACAGTCATTGAAGGTCATTTGGTTTATAGCTGAAATTCTCAATTGGAACCTCATCTTGTAATCAGAACTTAAAACCCAAGTGAGGTTTCGTGTCTCCTCTGAAAGGGTAGGTTGTTGTATGATTAGCTTCAGAATGTTAAATGGACTGTCTGTGTAATGATGGGTAATTTTGGGGGGCTTAAATTGCACTATGAGAAGACCTGTCTTGAATAATAATACTGGGCTATATTACAAAGAACAGTATTCTAGGCTTCTCCTAAATGCTAATTCTATTACACATTAACATTTCCTTTGCTGTAAAATGGCAAAAGGCAAGCCAGCAAGATGTAAAAATCTTGCAAAGTGCATTTTCACTTCTAGACTATTCCTAACAGCAAGCAGTTTCCTGAAAACGTCTCTTAAATAAGCATCCACTTACAGTGGCCATCATCATACAGTCAGCATCTGCTAATAGCTGTTCCACAGCCTCAGTTGCTGGCAAACACAGAGCATTTGTTGTAATCTATACAGTGATGGAAATGGGTATATAATTTTTATACTATTTTTTTAAAACTATTCTTAGCCCTAAGTATGGAGCATCAGTCACAGTGTAGATGTACTCCTAGAGGATGTTCATAAAGCCTGGTGTCCTGCATGTTCTTTGAGTCTGGAAGACTACTGGGGAGAATCTGAAAGCTGTTTGTAATATTTTTGTTTATTGATTGATTGATTGACTATTTTAATGTCTCTTTGGCCTATGTACAAGCAAAATTCAAATACAAATGTATACATTTACATGTATGTGTGTATATATAATTGAAGATTCCTGAGAGGAATCAATCCAACACTGCCACGACGTTGTTATAAAGGTTATTAATTTGCTTTTTTAGGGGAAACAAGTTTTTTGACCAACATCTCCTGACCTTTGATTTCTTCATTTTTATTACACTTGTGGTTCGTAGCTTCAGTGACTAACCCACAGATATCTTTAGCATGTTCCATCTCCCTGTTTACCCCAGTTGCTGGCTCCCTTTCTGTGTTTCCATTTGACCTCCACTCAGCTGCTTGGATACAGGCAGGAGGTTATCTTGCCTAGGGATCGATGTCAGACATTGCCCCGTGCAGCGCCAGCGTAATGAGTGTCTCCAGCTGAGTATCACCCCACAGTCCACCACCACCACCATCATGACCTGTGACATCACCCTGTTGCTTGGTCCAGCACGCATTATTGTCACTCTTACTGGCAAGCCAGGCACTTCCAGCACATCTTTGTAGGCAGTTGGTGCATCCACAATTTGGCTCCATTCCTTAAGGAGTCTGAATCACCCGTTGGGCACACCTTTTTGGTTCCTCTCTGGGCTTGCAGGAACTGACATCACCCAGCTTTGAAGCTTTTCTCCAGAACCACTAACCTAATGCCAGATTACCTTTCTCCTTTATCTTCTTTAGCCACTATACAAGCAGAGCTCTTTTTAACTATTACTTTTATATATTCACTTCATGTGGATCTTAAAATAAAGTTTGGTGGATTTCAAAATACCTCACTCCAACAGATTCCAGTCTGCTGGCTTCCCAGAGGTTGCAGACACCATGAACATGAATGCACCACTACTTTCCATGGTTTTTAGTCCACAACATATAATGGGATCCAAATTATCCTGCTGTTGCTTCACATCTCTCTGATGCAAAGATGATGGAAAACTGCTGTAACTGAGTGCCTGGAAAAAACCCAAGCACATAAGGAATCAATACCATTCAGAGCTGTCTGCATTTTTCAGTTGTCATTAGCCAAAGTAGACCCTGACTACTTTGGAGAACAGAAGGCAGCAAAGGTGTTAAACATTTTTCTTTTACTCAAGTTCATTTCATGAGTCAGACACATCCCAGGAATCTGGTCCTACATTTCTAAAGCAGGTTATTTCACTGAGACCAGGCTGACTTTTCCAGCTAGCTTCCTTTCTCCATAGCTGAGATCTCAGAAGAAAAAAATTAGTTTAACTCACATTAAAAGGGCACCTTTAAGTACCCAGTCCCAGACAGCCTCCTGCTTCTCTCAGGCTGGCAACCAAATACCAGTGTGTTAGCAAATGCATTTGCTTTTTGATGGAGTGCAGACCTTAAAGAGCTAAGCTGGATACAAGGTTCATGAGAGAGAGCAGGGTCTTTCACTGCAGACAGAAACGTGCAGCAGCAGAAAGGGACTGCCTACAATGAATTGCAGGAAGACTATGGTTTGAGATATTTCACTTTTTAATAGGCTGTGTAGTCTCTTGGATGTACATGGATACTACTCTGACTGGAGGGGTCACATCTCCAGCGATAGTGTAGGTAGCTGTGTGCTCCCTTCCAGAGCACGATTTCGTTGATGTTCCTGAACCTAATGAATTTTGGCTGCAGGAGTGATAATAGCAGACAACTGTTTGTCTCCAGTCATTAAATTTTGTTAAAGAGTTAAAATAAACCTGTCTGCTTGACTAGTCTCATGTGCAACAAAATGAAAATAAGCCTTCACAAAGAATCATTTTCAAGCGCCATTTTACTTTTTGGTTTAGGCTCGCAAATGCCTTTCGTGTTTTCTGATATGTCAGATATCATAATGCAAAATAAATAACCAAGTGAAACGCACAAAGATATTCTCTGAGTGGCTCGTGAGGTAAAAAAAAGAGTTTGCTGCTGCTTCCTTTACCTCCTTCCTGGTGTTTTTTTTTTTTCCTTTCCTCTAGGCTTGCAATAGATGCTTCCTCATAGCATGTGAATGAAACACCAAAGTTATTTTAATACTGTACCATTTTGCAGCATTTGGAGCCCAGTCACAGCCCAGGACTCCCACTGAGCTACACATTGCACAGACAGGACAAAGTCAACCCTGGCTCTGAGGACAGCCCATCCTACACTGCACCTCCCACGGCCACAGGAGACTAACATTGTAAATGTTGATGCATTCCACACATCTGCCATGCATGCAGATCATGGAGACAGTGACATTGGCTGAGACATTGGGGGTTTTGCAGCAATGCCTATTGGTTGTTGAATACATCACTCAAATAATTTTTTTAAAAAAAAAGCTTGAAGCTGCTTTTTGCCACAAGAGACCCATGTGAATTCAGCTTTGGAGGAACAGGAGAGTGGAGCAGGACTTGCTAGGTCAAATATTTAAAAGTCCCCCAGTCATTTAGAAACTCACAGCCTTAATTTCAGAAGTGAAATGGAATTTAATTTCAAGGAACCAAGAACTTGGGATGTTTTTGAAAGGAGGTCTAGGTTCTGATTTCACTTTTCCAAATATTACTCTTTCTGTTTAAAAAACATCCTCCCACAGACAGACCCATTACTGACACTCCAGAACAGAGAGAGAACAGCAATAGCTCTTTGCGGATGAGCCTAGTGCAGTGCCTGCCCACTGACAATACCTACATCAGAGCTGGAGAGAAGAAAAATCTCTTACGCTCCTCCAGCAGGAGTTTTTCCCCATTTTCAGTAAGTGAATCACAATTAAATTTTACTGGAGCCAAAGTTGCACTTAAAACCAAAATTCTGTCCTCCTCTCGTCCCTTTCCCTAGCACTGTAGATTAACTTTATGTCGAAGCCATCAAACAAAACTTCAAAATGGTGTGGGACCAGTGACCTACCATTTATCATCAGTTTGCATTTTTTCCATAAAAGCAAATCTGCATGTGCCAGAAATAGCTATAGGCATTTGACTCATTAATTTTTTTGTTTGAATTAATATTTTTTTCTGATCAAAATAAAATGTTATTTCTAAGTTACCCACAAAAAAAAATCGATTAAAGTTCTTTCCGAAAACAAAGCAGACTTTCTATCTTTTAGAGTAAGGATGATAACTTAAGGCTGTTATTTCATTTTTCTATGAAGTTCTTTGGGCAATTAAATCTATTGTGAAAAGGATTTTTTTTTCTCCTATCAAACTAATATTTCTGTCCCTCAAAATAATAATAATAATAGAGTGGAGTAATTTATTCTAGAAAGATAACTAAAATTGTTCTTTGCCTTACAATTCTTTTGCTTTTGACCTACAGGTCAAATTAGGATAATGCTTCTTAATACATCTAACTCTGCAAGGGAAAACATGTTGACAGCAGCTTAAAAGCAGTTTCAAACAATGATCCAGCATCCTTTCTTACAATCCCTCAGAAAAATCTCTTACTTCCCAACCTGTAGCTTTTCAAGGTCTGTTCCTGAAACTGTCCTCCAGCTGATGTTGGGTTGGCACTCGCAGTGCAAAGGGCACGGTGCCCCCCTGTTCTGTAGGTGATGCTGTCCAGGGCGATTCCTGGCATCTGTACAACACCCTCGACTTGCTGAATGCTGTGTTTCTCCAAATTGTCTTCTGGTTCATTAAAACACAGTGAAAAATCCTGTCATTTTAAAAAGTCAATAGGGGCAGCTGCAGGAGCATGATTTCTCCTGGATGGAGTGAGACTGCTGGGACCCAGACCCATATCTAGACCTTTGACCAGTAACAAATCAACAAGGTTTGCTGATTTCTTGCAGTTGAGGGATTTTCTGCACATTTTTGAAGGGCCTCAAACTACTCTAATTAAATACTTTGCACACTGATGCACATAGGCTATGCTTTGCACCATGGGGTCATTAGGTGTTTTCCCATCATTTGCAAAATGTCCACATATGACAAAATTTGCAGAATGTGAAGTACTTTATGTGGGCCATATCCTTAGCTGGGAGAAATTCGGCATAAGTCCCTTGACTGCATAAATGTAAAGTCAACTTACACCAGCTGTGTGTCTGACTCTAGTATTTGATTTATCATTTGGTCCCTTAGCCTAGGTCAAAACTATCATGTATGTATATATTTAAATGTGCAGCTGACATGGAAAGAGAGAATATATTTAAAAACAACAAATAAAAGTACGTTAGAAAGACACGAGATCATTCCTAGTTATTTTTAGAGAGCTTATGACAAATTTCTGATACTCTAACCACCTGTGAGGGCAGTGCTCACTCCTTTCAGTTAGAAAGGCTCCCACTTGGTCTTCGTCTTTACAGCCAAAGATTTCAAGGACATGGCGTGTTGCTTAATTCATTTGATCCTATTGGCTAGCTGTCAACTAAAGTGTCAATCCTGTATTTGTAACGTCATAAACTTCCAAGTATGATGTTGTAAACTGAGGACCATGACTTTGACTTAAGGGCAAGAGCAGATGGCCAGGGCACTTACTTACGAGCTTGTTTTCAGGAAGCAAGACCTTGCAATCATAATACTAAAAAGTTACTTCATTGGAAAGGAAGGCGAGAAATCATTCTACTGAAGTGCCCCTACTGTTTCTTCAAACCTTCCTGAGGAAAACATAATTGATTTCTAAGATCTGTGTGAGACCGCATATTTATGTCCCTGAATGAAATATGGATTGCATGAATTCTGCTGGTGTGACATTCAACCCACTCGAATATTATGAGTTTGACAGTTTGACTCTAACTCAGTTTATTTCCCACTTGAGAGACTGGAAAGGAACAGATGGGGATGTGAGAACGACCAGGGAGGGGAAGAGCGTGCAGCAGCTTGTGCTGCTGGGCCCTGGTGTGAGCGCATCTCCCCGCAGCCCGTCAGGGGTTGTGACCGCCATCCAGAAGTGGTTTTCCAGACATTATTAAAGCTGCAGAAGCTCATGCAACTCCTAAAGCAGGCGTTAGGCAGCCCCGAGAGGTAAGAGAAGGTCTGCTGAGTATGGGCTGTGCCAAATTTAGCACTGGAAGGGAAAAGGTGATAGAGGTCAGCTTTACAGGTCTTGGAGGACGTTGGCTGTCTCAACTGATCGTCACTGCCATCGGGCATGTCCCTACATTAGTGCTGAGTTAATATATAACTAGCTGCATCATCACAATATTTACTCCACTGCTTTGAACACTTCCCCCCCCCCGTTAATAGCATCTCTCTTTTTTACATTTTGTGTGTTTTAAGGTCTTTTGTCTACTTACCACATTTTCTGTCCTTATTACATATACTGCTTAGTCATATATTTACTGAAAATTAATGAAGAAGAAGAAGACTTGGCATGTTCCAGAGTCAAAATACTTTGCAAACATTAACTAATTAATAATGTATCCCTGATTTTCAGGCATGGTAGCATGCTTGAATGCCGAGTGAAATTCTGCTAAATCATTGTCTCCCTGCATGTCCCCTGCTCTTTTGCTAACCCATTACATGGTTCAAGAGTTTGATTATTGAGTTTGGCTATAGACAGCAAGTCTGATTCAAACTTCTGATAAGCACATGATTTCCGAAATGCCTCTATAATCCAGACCAGGCTTCTAAACAAAGCTCAATGTGACACATAGCTGTGTCTGAGTGCATGAGGTTTGATCTTAAAATAAGCTGGATGCCTTTTACCTGACAAAATATAACCACTGTTTTAAGAAGGTCTGGCCCCAGATGGCAGAGGCTTTGCCTAGGAATCAAAGAGGTTTTACTATTTTGTTGTATATTCCAGCGGAGACCCTGAACTGAGAGCATTCCCTATGCCAACAGGGATACTGCAGTAGCGCCAGCCCTGCCTGATGCAGCAGCTTGGGCCAGGGCCGTGCATTTAACTCCTTGCCAGCCAAGAGGACTCTGACTGTTGCTCTCAAGACAGAAAACCAACTCACAAATCTTATAATCAACATCAGCTATGCCCATGCTTTATAGAGCCTTGTAACAGGTTTGGTTCAAAGGTGTTTGTTTTCACAGCAGAGTTTACAGAGGCTGCACCTTTATTTATCCCAGGACACCCTTATAAACGTTTGAGTGCAAGGCTCAGTTACTGCAATTCCCTCATAGCAGGAGTTTGCCATAACTCAGCTGGTTCACGAGGCTTGCTCACAGATCCGACAGCTTGAGCGATATTGCTCCCACCTTGCTTTCCCTGATTTTTGCCAGGATTTGTATCACGTTCCCCTTTCTGTTTACCCCCTCCCTGCTGCCTTGGTATGATACAAACTGTCTTCTTGAAAGAAGCACACGGTGTTGCAGAAGTGCTTTGGGGAAATATCCCTTTGTGAAACTTTGAACAGATAAAGTAATCTGCAAGTTCACAATGCCTCTTCAAGGTTTTTTATATTTTGAGGGGGGGATGGAGGGATTGTGGGGCTCAGGGTTTTTTTTTGCTTCACAAATGTGGTAAGAGCGCACTGGGTCTAGACAACGTGGGGTATTAGATCAAGAGCACTGAACAGTTCTTTCGTTCTGGTACTACAGCCAAATGAGATGACTTGTAAAGATTCAGTTCCCAGAATGAGTGATGTCCTTCTAGGGTGTACCCTCCACTTACCAAAAAGGAACAAAAGGCACAGTATGTACATATTTGTGGGTAACATTACTGAGGAAGGAACAACTAGTCTCCCTCTTCATGGGAGGCTTATCTGAATTCAGTACACCAGTTATGAGTCTGTGATGTTTGCAGTTCAGTCACAAATTTTTCTCTACATTTTCCACCTCACTTGAGTGTTCCAAAGCCTAATATGAGAGCAAGTGGTGTGCTTTTTCTGGTCTGCAGAAACCAGTATGCCCTACTTTTCACTTTCCTTAGAAAAGAATTTTTTTTCTTCAGAGAATGTTCTGTAGCAATGCAACAAATCCTCCAGCTTGCTATTTTATAGAATGCTGTACTCCCAAGGTCAATTGATTATTATTCTATAATAATCATTAAAATTCTGGTTAACTCTTGCCATTCCTGAAACCACTATAGAACTTCCACAGAATAGTGTCTGTACTGATATTTGTTGCTTTCTTCATTCTTCATGTTATATGGAGTGTATAGGAGTGAGCCTGACACCACTAGAATCTAGATAACAAAGTTAAGAGATTTTTTAAGAGATTTTTTTTAAGGTAATTTAAGAGGACTGCAATGGCATCTAGGCACTGATACAGAAACAACAGCTCTTCTGTGCCGTGCAGAAATTAAACCGCCTGCCTAAGAACTTATTGCTTCTAGGACTCCCAGACTAGTCCTTATAAATAGCAAACTTGTAAATAGTTTGACAGCCTTCAGGGACTGCTGACCTTGAATTCCCTTTCTATGAGTACATCCAAGATCATGCAAGCAATCCATGTTAAGCAACACCTATATTTATAAAACTTATAGAAATGCATAATGTAGCAGACCTGGCTTGGAAGCAGCTACTGTTTTGATTGTTTTACTGTTCCACGGTTGTACTACAGGGACGAAGGAAAATCCAGCCTTTAGTTCATCCTTGCCCTTAAGGAGCATCACTCCTATGATTAGCTTAATGCTTTTTGTTTGTAATCCATTCAGCCCCCCCAGGCCTCCTAATCCAGTTCTCGCTCCCGTGCTACATGTAAAAATAGGCTGAATAGCCCATAGTGAAGGGATTTTTCAGTATTATGCCCAGCCCCAGCTTTTGGATCTATTTGTTCCAGATCCTTGGAGCTGTTTGTCTACCCTAAATGTCAAAGAAGCAGACTCCCATGAACACTCCTGTCTTTGGGGATTCCCAGCTGCCGCTCAGACATCTGCAGGCGAGGAGGGAGGAATGATTCAGAGAAAGGCTTGCAACTGAGGTGTGTTTCCTCGATTTAAAGAGAACATAACAAAAAGCAACTCCCTGTTTTCTGGGTTTTTTTTGACACGTGTCAGGAACTGGATCAGAGACCAGAAAAGCTGGGCTTCAGAGCTCATGCTGACATCTGTGCCTCTTTTCACACTCACATTGAGTATTTCTCAGTTACTGACTTGAAAAAAACCCACAAGTAAATACAACCCCACATTTCCACCCCACCTGTTAATTCTGATTGTTGACATACTTTATGTATTTCTCTTTACCTTAAATATTATTATCAAGGCACTTGTGTCAACTGGGATATTTCCATTCAATAAAACTGTTGATTCATAGAGGCAAGGAATTTAGTAATTTCTTTTATGGATGCTGTTAAATGGGAAGTACTACACTTGTCTATTGTGTCAACTGAGCACTGAATTGCTCTGGTGAGATACTTAATACTATTTCTTCAGGCTAAGTTTGCAAATGTAGCTTAAGAGGAAAATGTATAACATTCTTATTAATTTAAAATAGAAATTACATATGTTCTACTTGGACTTACATTTAAATGCTGTTTAATATTCTTTCTACATAATTTAAGGCCTATGTTTATAGTTGATTAATAAAAGAATAATATCAGGGAGGTCATTTAAAGTAGTAGAGTTGAAATATACTTGTTTGTAAAATTGAAAGAAGTGCATTGATTAGGTGGAAAATTGAAATTTGCAATGTGTCTTGAGCTCTTTTGGTTTCAAGAACGCTGATTACACAGCATTAATGCCTCCAGCTTAAACTCAATGTTTAAATTGATGCACATGGGAATAGGGCTATATAGATTTGCAGTGCATTGCTTGGGCCTATTGAGATAAGGCCACTCTGGGGGGTTTACAATAAAGAAATAGATTTGGAGTGGAAGGCATTAGGTCACAATGGCACTCTGATTTCCATGCAGGGCTCCCATCCCTCAGATGCTTAGACTTGGTGGTACAGCAGCTCCCATGCAGCCCAAGCAACTGGATTTCCTTTTCATGGAAACCAGAGAGTGGGTTTTCAGACCTAAGCTGAACATGCAACTGGATACACTGGGAACTGCTGACAGGCTCCTCAGTTCAGTTGTCAACCATTCAGGACTCTACTACAAATCACTGTGATTATGTTACAACAGCAGAACACAAAATGGGAAAAGAAGAGTAACTCCTCACCAAAAGCTTCTCCAAGGACTGAACACTACTGAATACCAAAGAATACAGGCTCCAGCTTACAGCTGAAGACTAGTTTGCCAAGTCATAGAACTGCAGACCCGTAGGGCCAAAGGCAAATATGGGGGAAAACAGCGCTTTAAAAAGCTGCCTAAATACAGCAGTACTTCACAGAATAAGTCTGGAAAGTCATAATTTATTTTGCACCTATATTTCGGAAACAGAGGTTTCAGTGGCACTCTGCTTCAGAGGTGCAAGCAGTAGAGGGAAGAACAGAATTTACCAGCCTAGGTGCAGCCTAGAACAATAACAAATTTTCTGAGACCTTAAAAATACAAGAACAGATTCTTTAATTGCCCTGAATTGAATTTATTTGGTTTAACAGAACTTCCTGTCAAGGTTCTCTATCACTCAAGGATGTTTCATAGAGATAGTGAAAAAGGGCAGTTGTTTCATTAACAATTTTGTTTTATTTCACCAAGTGATGCAGAACAGACTGGGACTCTCAGTCCCCATCAGAACAGGGATGGCTGAAGAGGTTATCACTGCCAGTTGCTCACCCTGTCCCTGTCCCAGAGGCCACTGCCACCGTCACTAGTCAGCACAGGAGAACAGGCATCCTGTCTGTACCTCTGCCACCAGAGTTCATAACCCAGCCTATTAACTTAAATTACCACTTATGTCCTCCTAGTCTGCCAGACTTCAATTTGCACAGCAGGAGGTGTGGTGTGCCCAGCCCACCCCACGGTCTCAGCTGGGAGAAGGGGACACACAGCTAAGACCCTGCCAAATCCAGCACAGATTCCAACTCAATCTTATCTCTCTGATTTTTCAGGGGCACTTATGTTGCACTGCACCTGCAATGGTTACACCACCATTTATGGGACTCTCTCTGAATGCACCTGCAAAGGTTTGTTGCCAGCCTTACCTTTTAATTAGAGCTGGTAGGGAATTTCTATCTGAAAACGCTTTTCACTGGTAACTACTGATGCCCCAAGTTTTGAGATTCCTCAAAAGAAAAAAAAAAGAGCTATAAGCAGAAAAGGGTTAATTGCCTTCTGAAGAGTAAATGCATTTTGAGGTTGAGAGGCCTGGAGGAGAGGAAGGAGATGCGAATTTGTCAAATGGGGCGGATTGGATGCTCACATTTTTAATTGCTGTGATTCAGAAGGGAGGTGATGTTTTATACCATGAAGAGTCTTGCAGCAGAGGAGAGCTGCTGCTAGCCCAAATTCAACATGAACGAAGAGCAGAGGGAAGCACACAAATAACAGTCTGTCTCCTGCAGTGCTTCCCTTCGGATCAGGCTGAACCTCACGGGATGCAGCGCATTTTGTGATGACATTTCTGCTCCACATCTTCCACCTGCAGGAAAGCTCAGCAGCACCCAGAGCCTCCTCACGCCCTCAGTTGATGCACCCTCCAGCCTCCCAGGCTCCCTGTGTCTCACCACAGGAGCCTCCATTCCTCCGGCATCAGCAGGCACGCTTTGCCATCCCGTCAGCAGCACTGCAGACGTTTCAATAATGCATGAGCAAGACTTATGCCCTCATTTTTTTGTGATTCTTAATCAGATAAAAATTAGATGTTTCCTAGGTGCTGCTGCGCATGGGGCTGCCACAACAGTTTGGTCTGTGGTGAGCTCTGCATGTAGAAATCTCACTGCGCATTCGGGAGTAGGTGCCATGACTCTGGAGAGCAGCCTCCCAATTAGGCACAACAAAGCACGTCATTTCCATTCTGAGACTACAGGTAAATCCTTTAATTAAAGAAGGCTTACGTACTTCAGTGGTTCCTTCTGGAACCACGGGATCCTCCTGAGGACACAGATGTCCTGCTCCACTTCTCCTACCCAGTCCTATTCCTGGACCTCCTCCTTTTCATTAACGTGAGCATGACAGGGTGGCTCTTGGCTCATTCGCATTCAAGGTCTGACCTGATAATTGGGGGTCACTCAAGGACACAGCTGCAGCAACTTCTCAGTGCTCTCCCTGATTCTCTGTGCTCTCCCTGGTGACTCCATGGTGGGCAGTATGCAAAAGCTGCACAGATGAAGCAGAGCTCCTGCCCCTCAGGGCTCATTGTGCCTGCTGTGATTTGCCTCACAGCAGATCATTTCCACACAGCTCTCTGCCCTGTTCTCTGCTTTTTCTGCACCCAAAAGCAGGGGTGACACAGCAGACAGGCCCCATGGAGCCCACCTCATGTGCACCAGGTATGTCCACTTTCACGAGTGGCCAAGCCAAATGTGCAAACAAACAGGGTTTAAATGAGATCCTGGTCCGAGCTGATGCAGTGGATGTTTGCACAGCTGGTCCTTCATGCGTGGTCCTGAGGAGATGCTGAAGCCCCTGCTGGCTGCTCAAGGGGTGGGACCTGCCCCCACTGTGCTGCCTGGGAAGCCCAACACTTACCAAGCTACTTCCCGCAGGCTTTGCAGGGCAAGCTGGAGTCATCCTGGGCAATAACTCTTATCCAAGCCTCAAAATAGAATTACCTTGTAGATACAAAGCTCTCTAGCATACCTATTCAAGAAAAAAACAGCAAAGTTTGTGCATTCAGAAAGGAGACTGATTTTTTAAATTTTTTTCCCCTCACAAATTGCATTTACCACCCTGGTTTTAGAATACCTGCAACCAACATTTATTTTCAAGCAACAGCATAAATGAGGCTGTGAAGGTATTTTAGCTACTATTAAATAATTACATTTTTGTACCACGTGAGCTTATACTTGCTTTTCGTTTTCCTTCGTTCTCTTTAACACAATTTAGCAATTCTGCTGCTCTGCAGATGGCTATAAAAATTATTCAGGAAGAAACATTTGAGGACTTTTTAACCTTCAAAAAGCATTCCTGAACATTCTTTTGTCAAACTTTTTCACATGTTTAAATGTATTGGCAGGTCCTGTTAATATTCAAAATCCTACATAAAACAGTAAAAATATTTTGACATATTTCTGGGAGTAGTCAACCCTGTTAGCTTCCACTTAAAGTGCAATTATTCAGGAATATTATAGATCATTATGTGGCTTTGGGGAAAAATCAGTACGACTCAAGTGCCCATTAGTGAAAGTGAAATGGTAGTAGGACACCTAGAAAGGCACATGTGGTATTCCCATGAATATCAAATTAATTTATTATGATAGCACTGGTAAAGTGTTAAACTACTTCCTGTTTCATGACACAAGATTTATTTTCCAAGGCTGGAATATAAACACTGCCTGGCAAAGTCATAAGAAAGGGTTTGCTGTGGAGAGGTTTATGTAAGAGGTGACCATGGGTGTCTATACAGTGGTGCTGGTGGTTGCTCATTCATTCTGTCGCCTTTTCCCAGTTCGAAAAGCTCCCCTGTGGTGTTTGGATAACAACTTGTGTGACAAACAGCTTTTCCCTTCCAAAATTCTGCCTGGATACGAGGAATAGCAGCTCTCTGTTTGAAGTAAGATGACCCCTGTTTGGAGATCAGTGAGAGCACAGCACTGCAAGACACAAAATAAAGATACGTTCCCCAACAGGAGTCAGGGAAGCAGCTCACAGGTTGCAAAGCACACCCAACAGTCTGCCTCTCCCATTCCTGGCCAGCTCAGTGCCCTGAGGACATAACAAGCAGCAGTGATGCCCCTTGCTCATTCCAGAGCAGCCAGTGCAGCCACCCCAAGGTACCTGCACACCAGCCTTGGGAACAGATGATCTACCTCACCCTGGGCTTTAAATAGGACACACACAGCTGCCTCCAGCCTCCTGTGAGCCAGGAGCATTTGAGGCATTCCCATGGGACATCACCACAGCACCTTTATTGCTTCAGGTCCACATGAGCCAGGGGCTGTTCTTCAAATATTTGGAGTTTCTGCCCAGACCTATTTACATGCCTGACAGTCTGGGAGTGAGCAGAGGTTATGGCACAGTGGAGTGACCAGAAAGGTGACATTCTGTGGCATCTCTCTATATTGTGATATACCTATCCATTATGGGCAGACTAACAAAATGTTTTCTCATCTGTTTCCCACTCATTACTGTTTTGGTTCAGCATCCAGCATGACAATAGGAAAAATCCACATCTCAGGCCAGTGTGGACTATGTATACACCCAAGGGCCATAGCATGGGAAAGAAATAAAGAAGTCTGGACACTGACAGGCTACTCTGAGGTGTCACAAGTAGGAGAGAACTGGAAAAGAAAGGACAAGAACCTCCTGCCTTGCGACAGATCTCAGGCTTGATGTTCTGCAATGCCTCCTGCTTCCCGAGAGAAAGGAAACACAGTGTGCACCTCCTCTCCTCAGAAGGTACCTTTGTAACCTTCTGAAGTTTCCTTTGAAGGCTTCAGGCATATGACCATTAAAACATACTTCCAGTCCCACATCACACAGGCAGGACATGCAGTGATGTTTGTCTCAAAGAATGATGGTTTTATAGACCTAAGACAAGCACTGTGACCATGATTATTACATGAAGGGAGGGGAGTGATTCCACAAAATACTTTGACCTCAGAGTGTTATTTACAAAACATGATGTTCAATGTTGACCCAATTGCTACTTTTCTGTACTGTTTTAATGAATGCTTTTTAACAACAGATCAACTTTTTGCATTTTTCCTCAAGTTTCCCAATTCTTATTACCCAACTTGTGGTTCTGTTCAGTAAAAGACATAAAAAAAATAAATAAAAAAAGAGCAAATCAATTCACAATCTTTGAATGCACAATAAGATTTGAAAACATATTTCCAAAAAGGTTGCAAATAATAGAATCTTTACTATGAAAGAGATGGGGATGGCTTCCTTAAACTTTGGGGTTTTTTTAGATCATTTACTAAGAGATCTCCACAGTCTCCAGTTAAAACCAAACAAGTTATACAGGAAGTTTATTCAGGAAGTGAGTGTCATTCTTCAAAGCAGCAGTGATATCGTTGTCATGGTTCATCTCATTCCCAGGAAAATATGTGCAGACCATCCCTTGCCCTCTGTTTCCCCTTCAGTCAGTCACTCATTTAGCTGTTCATCTGCCCCTTTGGGTATTGTGTCCCAACTGCCAGGGCATTTCACACCTATTACCTGTTGTCACCTCATCTGACATAGATTTAGTCACCCAAAAGGTTCCCCAGGCAATTGACACCCAACTGATTCATCTCTTCTATGTTGCAATTAAAAGTCTGCCAACCTTGAAGAAGGTTGGGACTCTTTGTTGTTTATGATCTGGGTAAAGTTTCTCCTGCAGGTGCCCAGAGACTTTCCTACGACAGTGGTCTGCAAGCCCAATGTCCTTCTGGGGAAAGTGTTCCCAAAATCATCATATGCTTGGGGCTGGGGGTTATGATTTTTTTTGTCATGGAAGTGTAGGAATCAAGTGTAGCAATGGAATTAAACCTGGAGGATGCTTCAGAAAATTCATTTACAATCACACCGAAGCCACCTTGTCCCAGACCATTAAACCAGAAGAATTAGGAAACGGAAGAGAAAACAGCTACAGCCTAAACCAACAGAGTGCACATTTTCTCTTTGCATACCAAGGTCTCACAGAGATCTTTTGGCCAGAACAGCTCTGCAGAGACTGAGTCATTACCTTAAAAACACATATAGTTCTGGAAAACCCCACATGCTGAAGAAAAATCAAGCACAGTGAGCCACCCATCATATGAGATTTCTTAAAAATAAGTCTTATGATTTGCTGATATTACTGAAGAAATAGATGCATTACTCTTTCCTCAATAATTTGCAAGGGGGGTTTACAAAGTAGTAGATGGGCATAAGTCTAAAAATGTACATATATTTAAGGGAGAATACGATAGAATTCATGTATCTAGATTTTAACAAGGAATTCCACGTATTGCCACCAAAGAAGTTAAGCTGAATAAAGCCCCTGTTAGTCGCTGCACTGTAGATACGGTTAAGGACCTTACTAAAGGATGTCAAAATGGAAAGTAAGAGGATGCAGGAGAATGGTGCAAGGAAAGGTCTTGAAATCTACCAATCATTCTCTAAGGATCTTGGCACACAGATAGGAAGGCACAAATGAAATTTGCTGATCACAACGTTAATGTTGAGGTACTGTTAATACAGAGGACTATTAGGATATCACACGGAGAGAAATAAATGACAAATGGAGCAATATAAATTGGATTAAATTCAATTATACCAACTGCAAGGTGACATGCTCAGGGACAAGTAGCAGAAATCTCTTATAAATTGGGAACTTTCAAGTGGAAACCAGCTGAGTACCCTACAGACTTTGATACAGCTATTATTTCTGCATAAATACAAAGACATAGTGCAACACAATCATGAAAGACAGAAATGCACCCAATCCTGGACAGGATTGGTCAGCCGCACTTGGAATTCTGAGCATCTGACTGTCCATGTTCTGGAAAGATTATCTCAGATACAACAGTACAAACAATGACTGAGGAAAGAGAACAGTTGTGAGTAGATGGGAAATCAAAAGAAAATGTACAGCAGAGAGTTTCCAGAAAAACTCGGGCAAAAACTGTACCTACTATTAAACTGGTGATCAATCAGCTTATGAAAAGGATTGCACAATATAACTGCGGTGATAAAGGATTTGAAGATTGGATGCTCACAGGAAAATCCCTAAATTTAATCAGCTGAGTAAGAGAAAAAGAGGTTAAAGTGGAGAAAGAGCTCTCAGAGGTTGCCAAGTAGTTTCTGTGTGGGTCTTCACTGTGAGGAGAAAAGGAAAATACCTATCTTTGGTTTGTGAAGGTGAACTGCTGTCAGAGGAGCATAAGAAAAAGTGCTGAAACAACTTGACAAATTAAATTGCAATAAATCACTGCGACTGGAGCCTATTCATCTCAAAGTTCTGAAGGAACCAAACAAAATAGCTGAGCTATTAAACATATGTAATTTATCATTAAAAACAGCTACTAGATCAGAGATTTGGAGGGGAGCCAGCACTATTCCAGATCTATAATTTAAATAGGTACCCTGGGCAAGCCTAAGAGACATTACTGTGGTCCTGACACGACTGGCTGGGGGGAGGAACCACGTCAGCAGCAATGACAGGGTTTCCAAAGGGCTGCCGCAGGAAGCCCCTCGTGTGAACCACAGCACCCAGGGAGGGTAAAGTATTTATCTAGCTTAGTTTTGGGGCTCAGTTGTTTTGAAATACACTAAATCAAAGCTACACAGGAAGCAATCTCCGTTGCAGAGATGACAAGCTCCTGGAGTCAGCCCACGGCCTCCTGTAGTTCCACGCTAGGCAAGGTGCTCTGTAGACACCAAAATATGTGTTTTCCTTGTATATCAACTTCAATGAGCCTTTCACCATTAAAGGATTGTTTTGTTTTTTGTTTTTTTTTCTGGTGGTGGTGTTGTTTGCTTTACTGCAGTTTCTTTAATGGATCGGGATCCCGTTATGCAAAATGATGTATACACAGGAAAGACAAGTGAATACGATCCAATTATCCATCAGAGACACAAGAAGCCTGGGCAGATAGAGGGGTGACTACAAGAAAACAACATCACAGATCAGGAGGATGAGCTGACAGCCCTGTGTACACACAGCCAGCTTTGGCTGGAGCTGCTAAAGCAGCTGGAGGAAAGCATTGCAGCTGCATCTTGGGGCATCACGTGTGAGGGGCCCCAGGGTGCAAAGCTGTACCATGCTTATTTGGAAGCTGAGTATCCTGTAAATTAAGGGTGGTAGGACTGGCCAGCAGACAGCAATAATCTTGCTAAGATCAGTGTCCATCACCTTATTTTTGGTTCAGCAGTAGCACCATTCTGAACTGCAGATTTTCCGTCCTTTCTGGTTCTTGTTTTAAACATTTCCAGAGAGAGGAGCAAACAACATGCCTAATAACAAGAGGTTTGGTTTTCTAGTTCATTTTCACACACCATTTAAGAGCAGTTAACGGAGCACAAGGTAAAAACTACTGTTTTATACACTCCTCCATGCTAAAAATGGAAAATAGTGCTATATTCTGATAATTTGTATATTATAAACATTTGAACACATGTAATTTATCATTAAATTATATAGTTTCATGGGCATACCTAGTTTCATGGGCAGGTTACAACTCTTCTGCTTTTACTGGTGAACTCATAAAGATAGTCTTATCTTACCAGTTTTTAGACATTTATTTCTGGAAATCACTTTTTTTTTTTTTTAAGATGTACACTGCCTCAGACAGATGTTATGCAAGACAGGTACATTTAAGTAATGTCATAGAGGTATGTTAAGTGGCACATGCTTTACAGCAAACTCAATCTTTAGAATTTGAATACAGGACTGGACTTAGGGTAGACTTATTCTGAAGTCTTATCCTGAATCCCTTCTGCAAGAGTTGTATGGACTGAATGCAAAGTAAGGACAGTTAACAAAAAGCCTGACTCTATTTTTCAAATGTTGGTAATTCCAGAGCTCTTGCCCAGAAAGAAATGTTGAAGAAGTGGAGTTGACAAAAAGTTTAACTGATCTAAGTGTATCACACTTGCGTGTTCATGATGATATTTAAATGCCTAGAAATCCAAACAGAGCATAATATTTAAAATACTCTCATATGTTGCCATCCTGGGCCAACAGTTGGAGAACTGGGCTGAAAGTCAGAAATACATCCTTGTAGTTGCCACTATAAAGTCCATTTTCTAAAATCCAGAGGAAATGCAGGCACTGGCTGTAAAACTCTGCCATGGCCCCATCAGCCAAGAGTGACAAGAAACCAGAAACCATTTGCCCAGCTTGGGTCACAAACTCCAGGGCACAGACACAGTGATGACAGCAAAAGGCTGTATTGGTCCCTGTCAATAACATCCCTCTGGCAGATGGGCCACCAAGGGAGGTGGTGTGGCTGTACCACCAGGAGGTTTCCTTTCACCAGTATAGGATGCATCCCCATGGCAGCTGCTGCCAAGGCATCCCTCCCAGCAGCCCAGAAGGACACTCCTACCCCAGGCAGGCCCTCTGTTACTGCCACACCTCTATGTTGCCACACCTCTCTACCACTCATGTGCCAAACTGTCCCTTCCCTTCACTCCTAGGTACAGGCTGTATTGACAGATACAGAATGTTAATCTCCCAGTTTGAGACTCTCCTGCTGGATGCTTCTGGCATCTTTGAGGGCTTCCAGAAAGTGCGTTAGCAGACATAGCCTCTAGAAGACATAAAAGAATGGAGAAAGGGAAAGGCTTTCCATTTGATTAGCTTTGTAATGCAACATCTCACTGTATTGCCATCACTAAAAAAGGTACAGGGCAAAAATAAAGATTAAGAATTACAACTGCATTTTGGGAGATGGAAGATTACATAAGCATGTTTTCTAGCTCTAACAGGATCATAGAGTTAATTTGAAATGCATTATTTTTTCATATTAAGGAAAAAAGTAAAAAATAAAGAATCAAAAATTACAGTTTGAAAGACCCTCAACAACCCATGAAGGTAAACCATCATTTTAAATGTAAATGTAAACGAAATGTTTGCTGCTCTAGTGCATCAATGAACTTTTGCTTGAAAGAGAATTCCTCCCCTGACTGCAAGGTCTGTGGTGCTGATAATTCCTGATGCACAGGCATGTAAGATTCATTGACCTATTTAAATGCATTTCCCTGTTAAGAGGCCTGATTACCAAGGACTGGCCAAACTAGTCCCACTCTGTATCTCAATTCGACATCTTCACTCCAGTGTGATTCATTACTACATGATAAGGATGCCAGGAAGTAGCAAACACACAAAGTGGGGAGGGAATGCAAGTGGGAAATATCTGACATTCAGAGAGGGTGCATGAAGCTGTCAGTGAATGCAAATGAACAGCCAGTTTGGACCATTTCCTGCTTATTCTAAAAAAAGGGTTGCGTTATCAGAAATGGACCAGGTTTAAATCCAAGACTAGAGTAGTGCATTAGCACAGTTAAAGAATACACCTACAATTCCATTTGCTTTAAAAAATATAGGGCTATTTTGGAAGCAGGTCAGGAGACAAGCCTGTTGTAACTGACTCAGTTATAATTATAGCACAGATCAGGCCCTGACTCCACTGTAATTGTATAGCATGACAGGCTCATGCATGAACGAAGAGTAGGAGTCTTGGCTAGAGCAAGAAAAATACTAATATCACGAACATAACAGTGAAAATCATAATTACAGATACGCCCCTGCGAATTGGGGATGCAGCAGGCATGGACTGATTCCTGGTGACCTGGGAAAGACTGACTCAGCTCTGTGCTGCTGCACAGGGAAGCAGCCGGGCTATGTCCGCTGTGTTTTGCCAAGAGGGAAACCAATTGGTGGGGTGGATATTCCTCGTGGATCATTGCCAGCAGATGGTGATATGGGGGCACATCTCTTACTTTACCATGATGTGATGACCCCTGAAGGTGTGCAAGTGCCTGTCTCCCAGAGAAAATCCATGGCACCAGCAACAGTGTACCTTCCTTGCTCCTGCAACATGTGGGAGAGGCAAATAGTTCCAGTGGATCATGCTCAGGTTGTGCTATATATGACCATCCTCTGCACACTCTGCTCCCCTACCTGTCTCTTTGGCAGCACAAAAAGGTGTACCTTTTCCTCAGCTAGTCTGCACACACATACATCAGCCACTTCTGCAATGCAAAAGGTTGAACTACAGCCAAGACATGAGATAAACAGCCAGTGGTGATACTGTTTTCCCCATTTGGTTCCTGAGCTGCTGTCTACAAGAGCACTTTGATGCTTCAGGGTTTAGTTCAAAGCAATCAGAGCACCAGGAAGAGAGCAGATTCAGAGAGACACCAAGAACAGGTATCTTCAACTTCTCACCTCCTGGATGACCTTGGCACCAAGGACCAGGCAGCAGGGAGGTAGAGAATATCTTCCCCAGTGCACATTCTCCTGTTACACCTTTCCTTTAGGATTTGGTGATGATATCAAGTGCCTTTTATAGAACGGGGCAGTAGTTAAACCCTTCGATGGGCTTCAGGGTTCCCTCTTCACAAGTTCAGGGGCCTTCTCAGGTTTATGGATTCACATCTGACCTTTTCTGCTTCCCAGAACAGCATCCTCTAATCACTAAGCTCTAGGCTGCAGAGATAAAGTGGGTCCTCCCCACCCTTCCAATGCTGTGTGGAAGATACGGTCTTTATATCCTTCCAAAAATCAGTGAGAAAGAAAGACATGATTACCCATTTTACATTAAACAGTTACTGGAGTTGACATTTGAGCATACAACAAAAAACCAACAGATGGATATTGGCAGATGGAGGAGCATGAAGAAACAATGAGACATCTTCAACCACTCTTCTTTGCTTCTGAAAAATGTTATTGTTTCCCCTACCATCTCCCTTGACCCCAGCCCCATTTTCGAGAGCCGCTCCATATGCTTCCTTTCTTTGTCTCCATATGTCTTAAACATTAAAAAAATAATAATTAAAAAAAAATATTATAGAAACCCGCAATTCCACTTCTTCTGGCCCTACTAATTCTCTTTCCCACTGTAAATTGTTTTCCCTCTTGTCCACAGAAATGGCTTTACAGCATTACCAGGAAAGTCACCAGCAAGCTCATCCTCCCTTCCGTTTTAGGGTGACTGCGCACCCTCCCTTCCTGAAAGCCACCTGTTCTCCAGCTTTCAGAAACACCATATGCTTCTTGTTTTCCTCCATTCCCATGTCATGACACACTTCCACATCTTCAACTACCCTTTACAAACTCAGCAATTTAACTTCTTCATTTCCGCTCTGCTTTGCTCACAGCTTGCCTTTACCTCGCCAGCTGAACTTCCTCAATATCCCTCTGCAGAAGGAAAACCACACGCCAACAAACTGTGAAACTCAAGCACTTTAATTAAAGTTCCTTCTCTTCTTTGTTGCTTGTTAAGTCTGTAAGTGTATCCTCTTTTTTTGACTTACTGTTTCTCATCCAACTTTTTCCACTGTCATTCAGTCTTAAAATTCACACAATGGTATTTTCTCCACTATCTCCAATAAACAAATATGCCAGCACTTCTGAAGTTATAGATAAGTGATACATTTTCTTTTGGCTCCTGATATTTTACCTAAGCTGATTTCTATCTTACCTTTCTCTTGGATCAAATCCCATTCTTCTTCAAGTTCTTTTGCTGACCTTCCTATTAAATTTAAGGTTTTTTCCCCTTGCTTTTATGGACATGCACATCTCCATGTTTTTCTATGTCTCCTTCTAGTACACTTCATCTGCAGAAACACTTCATTTGCTGTTTTCAAAGATCCTGTCCTTTCTTTCCCTATTCTTGGTACTAATCCACTGGCCCAATCTAACTAATTTTTGTTGGCTCTTCTTTGGAAAGAGCTATAAATCCTACCTTCCCTGCTCTCAGTATTAGAAATTACTAATAAAGATTAATGGAGGCATTAGCCAGATGCAAGCAAACCTCTCTGCCTTTTAACTTATATTTCATTGTTTATTTGAAAATTTCATTTATGATTATAAGCTGTGATAAGACCTTTGCCTCTTCTGATCTACCTCTAAGTATCTGGCATGTTTTGAGATGTGTACAAATTACACTCAAAAATGTCACAAAATTGAACTAATGTTTAAAGCTTTGCAAAATTCATCTCCACTGAATTCTGGTGTCTGAATTCAATGCTTCATTTGGAGCCTGGCATGCAATATAATTACAGTGGAAGGTGAAATAAAGAAGAGTAGTATGAACATTTTGCATACCTGCTATTCGCCATCTGTTCTTCTCTGTGATAGAGTGATACAGTTCTCTTTACAGAGGAGTGTTTGACTTTATGGAAAAGGGAGAATTGCACTTTTTATTATACTGCAGAAATACTTTTATTTTATTTTTAAGTACCAAATAAAACAAGCTTAGTATTTCTCAATGGACTGTGATGATATATTAGATGACTTCTAACTTCAGAAGCCATAAATTAGTATGCCATTACCAGGAAATCATAGTACTGCCTAACAGGATCATAAGGCACCAACAAAAATCTCCTCCCTCACCTTTTGGAGACTTTTTATACTTAATCTTGATTATGGGCCCTAAACTGCGAAGCCACAAGCACTGGAAGTTATCTTAAAGATGTCCTAAGGTTCTCACATAGAATCACAGAGTGGTTTTGGGTTTGAAGGGCACCTTACAGATCATCTTGTTCTAATCCCTCTGCCATGGGCAGGGACTCCTTTCACTAGCCCAGGTTGCTCAGGGCCCCATCCAGCCTGGCCCTGAACACTCTTACGGATGGGGCACCCCCACAGCTCCTCTGCACAACCTGTTCCAGTCCTTCACCACCCTCACAGAAAAGAATTTTTTCCTAATACCAAATCTAAGCCTGCCCTCTTTCAGTTCAAAGTTATTAACCCTTGTCACTACATGCCCTTGTAAAAAGTCCCTCTCCAACTCTCTTGTGTCTCCCTTTAGGTACTGGAAAGGGCTCTAAGGTCTCCCCAGTGCCTTTTCTTCTCCAGATTGAACAAGCCCAACTTTCTCAGCCTGTCTTTATTGGAGAAGTGCTCCAGCTCTGATCAACTTTTGGCCTCCTGAGAACTTGGTCACTCCCGTCTGTGTCCTCCTTATCTTGGGGGGCCGGAGTGGGACACAATACTCCAGGTGGGGTCTGAACAATGAAGGTATGAATCATAAAGAATCAAAAAGGGCCATTATAAGATTTTCAGTCATTTCATGAACATCTGTAAAACTGGGAGAGAAAGGGTGGGCCTCTTAATGGAGTGGCCCCTGGGTTGGGTCCAGGTGAGGAGTGCGCTGTACCTCACAATGTGCATCCCATACCCCTGCCTGCCTTAACACAGGAGCCTGCGAATAATTGATGGTGTGGAATCTGGATGCAGATGTCGTTTCTCCTGCCTTTTTAGCGTGAATTCCCACCCCTCCATTCCTCCTACCCCCACCACCCAATTTCTGGGGAGCGAGGCTGAGGGTTGATATTGCCCACCCCAGGGCGCCCCGCCAGCCTGGGCTTTCTACTCCTTTTTTAAGGACTTTTTAATGCCGTCCATTTAGTGACATGCCGGGCAGGGGAAGGGTTAACTTTTCCGCCCCAGACAGTCCCCTGCTGATCCGGTAATGAGTAAGCACCGCAGCTGAATGTCAATAGCTCGGTGTGAACTCGGGTAACCCAGCTGAGCCCTGCGCTGGGGGGGGAGGCTGGCAGAGGTAATCAGCTTGACCCCCCCGACCTTCCCATCCGCATCCTCATCCCCGTTCCCATCCCCATCCCGATCCCCGCCGGGGTCCCGGACCCCGCTGGTGTGTGACTGCTACGTGCTGCTCGCCCGAGTGCGAAAGCCTTTTATAACAACTGGGTCTGAGTCAGCTGCTGGAGGTAATATAATATACCTTAGTCAATAGCTCGGTGTTGCACAACATACGATGTGGCAGTTCCTTTCTAACTTGGGGAGCCACCCAGTCTTTTTAGGATTTCCAGGAAGGGCTGCGGCATCTGACCTTCAACTGTTATTAAAAGAAATCAAAGATTGTATAACAGTCTGTCAGAGCTTTGCATTTCTTAGTGGAGTTATGTTTCGGCAAATGCCTCCACATTTCTGAGCTTCACAGGTTCTTTATTCCTTTACTTGTTTATCCTCTGGTAAGCATTTATTAATAGAGAGACTTATTCCTTTACTGTACTTGTTTATCTTTCAGGGGTTTTGTTTTGTTTTTCAATTTAGAAGCAGAAGGGTCTCCCACGCATTTCACATTTCTATCTGCGGGTGAAGTCACTGCATGGCTTTGATAGCAATCTTCCAGCTGTCCATTTTCGCCCTGGAATCCCTCTCTTTGGCTGATTTTCTGCATTATCACCATAGTTTTTGACTAAGACTATTAATCCACCTGTCCCTCTGTGAAAGCAGCTAGATTGGTTTGTGTAAAAGGGGAGTAAGATGGTATGAACTGTAAGTCTGCTATTAATCCTGTTAATAAGGGATTAAAGCAAAGCCTTGTGAGTAGGAAAGGCTGATTTGATTGTTTGGAACTATAACTTAGCTCTCCCTCATGAAAGCAGTGTTTGCTGTGCATCACATTTTGTCATTTGCATATTTGGTCTCTGAGGAAATCAAGGTTAAATATAGCAAGGAGATTCTGCTGGCTTAAACTGGTAGCACAACTGTGCTCCTTCAGCCTAACAGTGCCTTGGATAGCAGCAAAAGAAGGAACCCTGCCTGCTCTTGCCTGGCAATAGCTGTATCCTATAATACGACTTATATTGTCAGCTTATGCTTTGCCTCTGACCTTTCCGTGCACTTTGCTTATGTACCAGATAGGCTGCATGCCTTATTTTAGAAGGAAAGAAGCAACAGAGGAACTGGACTAAAATAAATATCTTGCCACTGCTATTTTCAGTAAAAGGCTTACAAAAGCAATAGCAGCAGAAAGCTGAACAGCACCATATATTCCCTGGGCGAGGCTATACTATAGAGCAACATCAATCTCATTAAAAAAAAAAAAAGGGTTGATATTGTCTCTGTCTTAGAGCTTAGCATTCTGCTTCCTCCTCAGCCTTAGGAGAAGGCCTATAAATTATTAATACTAACATCAGTGTGAGACAACAGATGGTAAAGATTACTTGGAAAAAGTCTTCACATTAACATATTACGGCCCTAGTTTCACAGCACGTTGGGACTGTTTCCTGCTGCTGCCAGCCAACCTGGCCCTGGGAGAAACCTCCCAGCAGAGGGGAATCCTTGGGCAGCAGCAGAAAGGTCCTGCCCTGGTTCAGCTGCACAGATACGGCCACCCGGCTGCCACCACAGAGAGGGGTGGCTGCGTGTCACGGCCCCCCTCTGTCACCACACCACCCCGTGGGGCTCCTGGCATCTGCTACGCCAGGGACGAGGCCAAGAAAGAATGAACTCAGGGGTAGGAAAACCTTCAGGTAGCTGAAAAATGTATTCACTGCCGAGATGCTTTCAGGTGGGATCAGTTGTGTTGTGTGCTCTGAAAAATAAGAAATATCCATCTATCGGTTTTGAACTGCTCTTGTGCTGTGAGTGACACTGAATCCAAAGTAATCACTGACATATATGTGCATAAATGTGAAAGTATTTTAATGTTCCATAGAATGGGTTACTTCAGCTACTTCAGGTTTACAAACATAAACTGGTATCAAGCAAGTAAATGAGAAATTTCTTATAAGAGGGTAAGTGTGTTGCATTATCTTGCTAACTAGCAGTTGTTGCAGCAGAACATGTATTCTCTCTAGTTTTCGAGTTACCTCCTGTGACCCTCCATTCTGCTCACACCATTTTTGAAGATAATTCAGTATCAGAATCTCTGACGCTGAAGGAATTTATCCAACCTTTTAAGGGACTTACACAAGAGACATTTACTCATGGCCCGTTACTTCTTTAAGTTCATATGCCACGTGAGTGTTTCACTCTGACTAAATCATGACTTAAAAACATAATTCTCATGTTCCTACATCCTCTAGGTGTCATGGGAAATTTTCCACAAAGCCTAAATAATGAAAACTTAAGCAAGTGCTACCATTCTCAGACTTGGAGCAGTGGGCCCAAGTGTGGTTTTGTGAAATGAGCAGGAACCAGCTCTTCATTTATGAGCTTGTTGGAATTTTCTGTTCTCAAGAGATGGGTGGTGTGTGGGTGAGGGCATGGAGTGATTGACATAAAATACCTTCAATGGTGTTGCTTCTTTGCTATTTTCATAATAAGCACCAAAGCCTTGGCTAAGCAGCCTTTGATTCATACCTCATCATTTTCATAAACTAGTAATATCTGTTTTACTGAACAAATATGATTATCCCCTTCATGTTTGTGTTGTGTGGCCCTGCTGAATCTCTTGTTGCCCTGGCTCTTGCTAGTCTTCTTTAAGGGAAAATGTCTGTTTGCACAGCTGCCAATCCAACACCCTCACACTGAAACTTGGTGCTTAGATCCTGGTGGCATGGTGTGGCATCCAAACTTCTGTGTGGCAGGGACTTCTGGCTTCATGTTCAACTTTACATGGTGATTTAGAAAGTTGGGTGCTCTGCAGAGACTTGCTCTTGATGTGCAATTTTGCAATTTATCACAACCCCAAGATGCCACTCTGGAATCACAGAATATTCTAAATTGGAAGGGATGCACAAGGACCATTGAGTCCAACTCCTGACCCTGCACACAACACCCCAGCAGTCCCACAATATGCCTGAGAAGATTGCCCAAAATCTTCTTGAACTCAGACAGGCTTGGTGCTGTGATCACTTCCCTGAGGAGCCTGTTCCAGTGCTCAGCCACTCTCTGGGTGAAAAACCTTTTCCTGATATCCAACATAGCTCCAGCCACTTCCTTGCATCCTGTCACTGATCAGTCAGCCCTTGACATTTCCTGATTTGGGAATGAGGTGCTGGAGAACCTGTTTGAAGGTGCCTGATGTGCCAGAGTCATAAAATATTGATTTCTGATTTCCATTATTATTATTTTTTAATCATTTAACAATATGGTCAACAAGTTCTTGGAAGTAAGGCCAGGTTAATCAAGTCTTCTGCTTAATAGTATTTTAGAATTTATTTTTCCCTCTAAAATTTTGACTTACTATTACAGTGCATGATTTTGCTTTATAAAAGAATTCCCCAAGGATGCAGTCCTAGGGCCATTGAAGGTTCAGGCAACATTTAGGTTAAGGTTAGAAGGGAAATCATTCAGGGAACAGTATTAGTGGCACAGAAAAGGTTTCATATGTTAGCATCTGGTATTTCTTGATCACCTCTACCTAAAAACAGCTACACTGGCACAGATTTGCATTTGCCTGTGGACAACTAACAAGTGTTTACAGGCTCTGGATTACAATGGTCACAATCTGTTATGTCACAAATAATCTTGTTTCCAAGTGCTGAATGTGGGTAATTTGTAATCTGCTTTCTGTGAGCAAATATACCACTACTAATTTCTTTTTGTTGGCTGATTTTACAGGGACGTGGAAGTCAAGGTCTCGTTTGTCAGCTGCAGTGTGGGACAACTGGGCAGAACCCAGGGGGAGGGCTCAGAGCTGTTCCACAGCTGCCTCCCCCACCAGATTCATTGGCCATTTGTGGTTCTGCGGAGAGCTGTTGCTAAGATTTCAAGCAGAAGGTGTAGGTACAAGGGGTTGCAAGTTAGTATTTGTCTCCTGGATGCATTTCCAGACTCTTCTCTCCATTGCTGGTATCAGAGGGGATGATATTACAGGGCCCTGGAGGCAGAGGTGGCACTCTCTGCTTTCATCAGCCCATTCCCTGGGGAGGGTTGTTAAGGTTCCTGGAGGTCAAAGGAAAAAGGCAACAAGACATGCGTAAGAAAACCCCAGTGATAAGATACGTGTAGAAGCAAGTTTACATGCAGGAGTACAGGCTGTCCTGCATTTGTTCCGCCTGTTTGCTGAGCTGCTGCTGAGCAGGCAAGCTCAAATTCAGAGCCACGGAACATGTTTAGCCCACGTACATCGATCCATCCATCCTCCCTCAGGTCCTATCTGGACCTCAAACAGCAAGAGGTCCTCACATCTTCAAATTATGAGATGCAATCTGAGTGGAGTGATCTTTTGGACTGATGTGGATCAGTTGGCTTGAAGGAAATCAAGCAATGATGAAGAATCAGGGATGCCTTTTTTGCCCAGATGATGAAGTATTAGAGCTGGAAAGATGATAGGAGATTTGGCATCTTGCAAATACATATAGAGGAATGAAAGTCATTTCCAGATTATTGTAAGTATGGAATCAATGTAGTTCTAAAGTGCCAGTGCCATCTCTGTCCAAAATACAGTGGAGGTGTAGCGCTGCACATCCTGCTACACAGACAATATGAACTCTCAACTTCTGATATGCACCACAATTTGCATGAAGGTCAGCTTGTGACCTGTGCAAAATAAAAATGCAATTAAAGATAAGTTTGAAAGCATTGAAACAAACCTAAGCGAAGGTGTTGGTATGTCTGAAGGAGTGCGTGGGGGGAAACAAACACACAGAAAAAAGTTAATTAAGATTCCTGGGAAGGGAGGGAAAGGGCTTGTTGCTCTGCAGAGGGACAAAATGCTGAAGGGAGGAGCAGACCTTACGAGGTAATGAGAGTGCTAAATGGCAAAGTCTGGGCTGGGAGAGGGGTAGATCTTCAAAGGAGGAATGTGCACAACTAGGATCCTAAGATGCCTTTACATCTGTCCTTAGCAAACTCCAAGATGAAAAGATCTGCACTCAAAGGACCTGCTCTTCTGTTGCCTTTCACCTTCTGATCTTATTTGTATCTATGCAAAGGGTATGTAAATTGCCAGGGCTCCGGTTCAGTGGCTGTTGTTTGACTCTATGATGAACCAGCCTATATGCTGGGCTCTGAGTACCTGTGGACTCTCATGTCCTGCCACGTGCTGCTGATGGTGCCCTCTGTGTGCTCTTCTGGTAAAGGGGGTGAATCTTCTTTAGCATTTTGGATGGAGTATCCGTAACAGGGCAACTACAATTGTAAATGAGATGAGAGACTCGAACACTGACAGATTTTTGGTTTGGTTTGTTGGTTCCTCTGCCAGGTTCCATGGTGCAGTGATGGTGTTCTTTTGCCTGTTGCCTCCCCATCATGCAGCAATAGCAGGGGTGATGTCCGTGGGGAGGGCAGCTCCTCACCCTGGATGGGCAGCCGAGAAGAGAAGCTGCTGTGCTTGTGATCTCCACTGTTTTCCACAGTATTAGCCTTCCTGCCAGTGAAAGAGGCTGGGAGTGTGTGGGAATTGGGCAGGGGTGGGAGAGAGGAAGGGTGTGTTACGGCATCCCAAACTCAAGGGCAAGGAGGGAGCGGAAAAAGGTCTCTCCACACCAAGGATAGTGCCGTCAATATAGTTACCAAGAGAGCATGGAAACTGTAGGGGAAAACACTGAAGAAATCAGGAACTGACAGGACTCTACAGCATAATGTGTATTTCACATTTTTTGTGTAATTTTTCTTATAGGATTGTTAATTATGAGGCTATAGAATGCTTGGGAATGCCTTTATTTAGATAGTGTGCTTCAGGATTCACTGCAGTTAAGCTTCAATTACTCCAATGGTATTAAGGGGTCCTGTGTGGGTTTTGCAAAATTCATTTACATCTACTTCAAGGCCCCTTTGCACAGACTGAGCAAATGATAACAGAAACTAAGTGGGGAAAAAAATGGAAAGGAGGAAAGATTGGTCTCAAAAAGAAATGAGCTTCACATTTGTGGTCCATTATAGCCAAAGGCACAATCACCTAATCTGCCTCCTAAGGTTAGCCCTAAATATCAGTGTAGGCAAGTCCCTGGACGGTTGCCAGTGTCTCAGGGCAGATAACATCAGCACAAGTCGAGAAGAGGTCTCCTGTCTAGCCTGCGTTTTAATATACTATTAAAATAAAATGAGACAGCAATTAGTTTCTCTTCAGCTATTCCACAGCATAACTTCATCGGTCAATTAGTATGAATAAATAAATATAGGTCTTGAATTATTAAACTGCAAATACAAGAAGCATCTGCATTTAATATTTCACTGTTCCTTCTCCTTGCTCTTTTGCTTTGCTTGGAGTTTTGGCTCAGTTGGTAATACAGGAATGCTATTGACTGTTCGTAACTCTTTCCAAACTTTTAATTCTTCCATAGGATAATTTTCTTACTCCAGTAACACTTTTTATCTTGGCTCAAGACATGAAGGTTGGATTATCAGGGGATATACATTCAGAGAGCAACGGCCAAGCCTCTGGAAGCCACAGGGAGGTCAGTGGTTTAAAAAAAGAAAGAAGAAATCAGGACATTTAAGTGCTTCAGTATGGGCTTACTAACTTTAGGTTCTCACTAAAGCCCTCACAGTCATAGAATGCTTTGGCGTGGAAGGGACCTTGAAGATCATCTAGTTCCACCCCCCTGCCATGGGGGGTTGGCCTTAATCTTTTTCTGCATGGGCTCTACAGAAGAGTAAACAATGTCTGATTATCCCACCAGTTAATCCCTTTTTCTAGTAAGAGGGGCAGAAAGAGGGGTTGATCGGGGTTAGGATATCTTCTGTTTGTGTCCCAAGACCTGTATTTACTTGGGGCAGAGAGGGCCAGTCTGTCAGATCTGCTTAGGAAACTGGAGTGCCACAGGCTGCAGAAACTACTTAGGACCTTTGGCACCACAACCAAGGCTCCATATGCTGTGTCGTTCCCAAATTTTATATTAATGTGTGATCAACAAAGATCAGTCTCTTTAGCTGCTGCGTGGGGAAAAGGTCAATCCTGCCAAAAAAGAAAGCCTCATTATAATTTTAGACTTTGGTCTTTTCAAGAGATCTCCAAGAAGGCAAGTCAGAGGATTTTCTGACTTGTTTGTTCACAAATAAGTGTTGACCTCTTTGGTCACAGGTGCTGATTTTTACAGAAATGAGTCATTGTGGATCTGTATTTTACCAAAATATCTGGATGTCAGATCACGTGTTCTCTCTGGGAAATGGCCAAAGAAAACATTAAATAATAGTAACATGTTTAACATTCTGTTAATGGGAATGTCAATGCATATAAAAGGAGGAAGAAGTGCAACTTTCAGTCAATAAGCTCGAGGGAGCCTGAATCATGGTATTTCTCTCCCTCCTGAAATGCACCTGCCTTCTGACCTCTGTTTTTAATTCTGGACAAAATTCTACTAGTAATGGCACTCTTGTATGCGAGAAGAGAGTGAGTTCTCTACCTCGGGGATGAAGCACAAGCAATGTCCATGATGTTATTTTGCTTAAGACAGCTCTGCCAGGGCTTCCAAACTCCTGGACTGAGGCAAGCAGTGCAGTGCAATAGGAGTGGGTCAGTACAAAACAGGTAGTGCCAAGGAGCCAGTGACATGCTGTGTATGCTGTGAGGGTTCTTGCCTGGGACTATCTCTAGCAGCCTGAGCTCCTGCTCACAGCTGGAGCACCCAGGGTGAGCCTCTGGAATGCATCTTCCAGATAAACTGTGTCTAAAACAAGTCCAGCTCCCTTATTCTGAGACTGCCCCAGAGTGTGAAATAATATGCAGTAAGTGTAGGTGGTTGGGAGCTTTGTTAACCTGAACGAAAACCCTGAAACTGATGCACCCTGCTGAAGGCAGCAGATTGCAGCAGCAGCACAACCACCCCCCAAAAACCCACACATTGCAGCACTGCTGGCTTTAAAACCCAGGGCTGGCAGGCAGCAGTGTGAGGGGAGCACTCGGGCTGTGGGGTGAGGGTTTGTGAAGCTTAGCAAGACACAGGAGGGAGTGAACAGGCTGAGAGCCACAGCCCCAGGTCACAAACCACCACGGTGACCTGCACCTGCCCGGGACAGACTGAGCTCTGCTGCCATCCATCCTGGGGTTTCCCACTCTTCAGTTTTCCATGCTGATGACAAACCTGAGCTGCTTCTGTATATACTTTAAATATATTATTTTTCCCCCTTTGAAGTTGCTTGAGGCACTCTGTGAGCTGAATGCATTCCTTTTAGATTGGCTCACTGCACTGTATTTTACAATGTTAATTTCAATGAGATTTGTTTTTATATTTTAGTTTAAATATTGTTTTGGTATTTTCTGGCCTGTTTTTTATGTTCTGGTTTCCTCTACTGCTAGTGTAGGATCTTTGAAGAGTGTAGTTCAGGTATGTTAATAAAACTTTTCCATATTGTACAGCTTTCAGGTAGAAATCATAAATGGGTCATGGCAGCAGCCAGGGGAGGATGTGACATACAGTCTTGTGGTTATGTCTTACAAGCACTGCTGTCTGATCTGCTCTGGTCTGCAGCATTTTCTCCTCTCTGCTTAGCTACCATGGTGATAGGTGTCTTGGACATACCATAAATAGATAAACTAGCAGGGCTTTCACCAAATCTGAGCATCAGGACAGTCCTCTGGCTCAGTGCACTCTGGTTTGTGCCTGTGTGTGTGGGAACTGCCACTGGAGACCCTTGCCTGGAAAGCCAATTCGGTAACTAGGACCATGTTCCATTCAGTAGTGTCTGAGAGCTTTTGCTGAGGGGCCAGAGATAAGGAACACTGTACTGAATTCTGGTCAGCCTGAAGCAGAGGGAATTACATTTTCAGCCCAGTTCCATGCAACCTTCTGCACACTAGAAGGCTCCACAAGGATTCAGCTCAGTAGGAAAGTGTCTCTTACCCCTCCAAAGCAGAGGTGGTGTCTTAGCGTTGGTGGTGTTTGTGGTCTTGGAGCTCAGAGGTGGGCACAACCACCCAGCTCCACTTTCTGCACATGCCCCACAGTTTTATGAAATCCCCATGAGATGTGTGCCAGACTATGGGAGATACAAGCGCCTGTCCAAGAGGTCAGGGAAGGATACTCCCTGTGTTTCTGTTGGGTCATGTAATAACAGAGAGCTTGCTGCTTAAAGCTGCTGCTAGAGCTTGTGCATTTGCGTGAGACAACCCATGAGCTAGGACAGGGCAAAGACTGGAAGAATAATATGTGAGCCTGAGACTGAACTCATGTGCCTGCAGGACTAGGGTAGTCTCCCACATCATCCCTTGTAGTGCTCCTCCACTTGTTGAGGTCAAGTAGAAGGGCTCCTTCCCCGCCCATGTGCCAGAGGAAACCAGTGCATACAGTTGGTGCTCCTGTCCCCAAAGCCATCCCAGTGTGCTGGCAGGAGCATGGCCAGGCACCTGCAGAGACCACCTGCCCTGTGGTGGTGCCACAGGGCTGGGAGCCGTCCCATGCAGGGTGGTCCCTAACCTGTGAGAGACAAGAGAAGGTTGAGCTTAGAAAAGTGGGCCAAAAAGTAGTACAAAGGATAGAGGGAAGCAAGAAGAGAAGGCTTCTATGAAGGGCAATATTTAATGCATGGGGGTATGTACAGTTAGTTGAGCAAGAGGGAAGAGAACTACTGACACAATGAGTAAAGTAAATGGAAGAAATATGGAAAAACTGGGCTGAAGGAATAAAAGCTTTAATAAGGAGGTTGAAATTTTTAATCTATTACATGAGCTGTAAATATGACTTTTCAATAAAGTTAGCTATTATTTTTTAATCTATTAGATGAGCTCTTAAATATAATTTATTCTCTCTTTCACATTTGAATCTAAATTTTTCAAAGTAATTCCTAAGGGAGTCGATATGATTTTTTTGGATCCAATTAGGTTGAATTTGACTGTTCTATATCTGTCAAAATAGTCCAAATTATTGCTTTTGCTGTTGTATTGGCCCTTTACAGAACATAAACCCTGCAGGAATGTGTCAGGTGTCATAGAAAGGAGAAGAAACCATTCTGAAATTCAAGTACTTACAGAATAAGAATTTGTAGATGATATCTTCAAAATGGAGGTGAAAATACAGTTTCTGTTTGCATGTTCTTACATTTTATATATGTGTATCCATAAAGTGTATATAAAATGCAATTAAAGATGTTTTAACTAGTGAGATGATGATTTATTAAGCAAACCTCTCCCTTAAAATTAAAAAAAACCAAGAGGAAGGGAAAAAATAACACCATTATTCAGATGTAACACCTTTTTGTGTTGAAGAGAAGGCATTGGATAGAGCTCAGTGACTAATTTGCTGGCTATTAGTCCTTCATTAGTTTTGCTTCCACTTTGCTTTGATTTATGTGATACATAGTCTGATTTGCTAAACAATTTCTGCAAACAATATTTGTTGTAGGAATATAATATTCAAAACTAAAGCTGCAAGTTAAATTACATAGATTAGTTACAGGCTCTGGTTTTGATCCCCAACTGGATTAATAGAAAATGGATTCTGGTTCAAGTACACAAGCCTAGGCTGGGTTTGAGTTTTAAAAACAAACAAACAAAAAATCCCCAGACTCCAACTTCATTCCTTCTCCTGAAAGGCCCTGTCACTGTAGGAGACTTTTCTGTGTTGATGGGGAGCTCACATACAAGGACAGAGGTGTTCTCAGAGCAGCTGTGCATCGAAACACCAAATGGCTCTTTGTGTACACAGTGTGCCCTGATCTGGGAAAGCACCTCCACAGCTGAAGTCCTCCTCTCTTTGTGATATTTTGGCTGACCTGGAACACTTGCAGCAGGGTTGAAGTGTACGTTTATACTCTCTGACATGGCATCTACATACCTGCTGGTTTTGTTGCTAGGACTTTTTCTTTCTTTCTAAATATTGATGTCAAAATAGTAACAGAAAGGTTTGCAACCAATGAGTTCAGGTTTTCTAGGGATCAGCTGATTTAGCCTTGGGTCCTTCAAATGCTTTAAGCTGTTGTGCAGTCTCATTTAAGTTCATGAAGTTGTTTCATGTTCCTAATTCCTGTATCTACATGGCCAGGTCTTGAATCATGTTCTCACCATGTTAAATGAGATGGTTCTAGTAGGTATAACCACTTCAAAAATGTTTTTCACAAGGTGGTCTTTTTTTCCTTGATAATAGGGGGGAAAACCCCACATGTGATACTGTTGAATGATAAAATTGTCACTGCATATTGCAGTGAAAAGTTCTCCCTGGTATGGTGGATCCTTATTCAGTGTGCTAAACTAAGTGTAAATCCAAGTTCTCTGATTCTTCTTGTATCAGTTTTGTTGTAACTGGTCACCAGTAACTCCTGCTGTTTGGAGAATATTTATTAATTTTATTTTAAATGACCAATGCCCGACTTCCTCCTCCACCCGCTTAAATTCAATGAGAAATCTCATTTACATGATTTAGTATCCAGGTCACTTTTCTGTAACCTTATCTTTTGTTAGTGTTGAGTCAAAACAGAGATCTGACGTGAAAATGAGAATAGCTTGTCAAGATTCACAATAGCATGAAAAGGCTTGGGAGTGGGTAAAGGTGAGTCAGAAAGAGAAGTTCACATGAATTTGGGTGATTTTTCTTTTCCACCGCATGTGATAGAAAGGTGCTACATGACATGGTATTTTTGAAAGAGACATAAACTCTTCACCTTCTATCAAAGCTTTTACTAGAAGATGGGAAATAGCTCCTCTTAGCAAAGATGAGGTAGATTTAAACAAACTGTGGGTCAAGTCTGTGAACTTCTTTCCTTGGCTCTGTGTCCAGGAAGTCATCTGGGGCACTCTTGCTCAGCTAGGAGGGAACAGGCAGTTCCAGCTGGTTTAGTTCTTGCCTGCTGTGGAGTCAGCAGAGGAGGTAATGCACAGAAGTACAGCACAACACTGAAACATGGAGGGCAGCTGTAGGCAGCATACTAAATCACCAAACCAAATGATAGAATTAACTCTTGTGTGCACAATAAAGTTCTTTCAAAATTCCAGTAATTTTGGTGCCGTCCAGGTGAGTGCTCAGGAGGGCCCATTTGTGTGTGCTCATGTTAAACAGCTGTTCTGGACAAGTGTTTGTGGGGGTGTCATCAGCAGTCAAAAATTTTTGGTTGGTTGCTGTTTGAGAGCTGTCTTAAGCTTCTCTTAAATGTGGTGGCTCTGAGGTGACTTTTTCCATTATTTTTTTAATAGAGACTTAATTTTTTCCATACTATACTAAAAGCACCTCCAGTGCATAAGTTCTTCCTTCTGTATCTGTAACCCCATGGCCTTTACTGTGCCTGCTACAATAGTCTTCCAGTTTTTCACATGGTTTTCTAACCCATATCTGGGTGATATGGTATTGTTGAAATCACCTTTCTTAATAATCCTGTGACTTCTGTTTTGTAAAACCCAGAACATACTCTCTGATGCTCCAAGTATTAAACTGTATCAGAAGAAGTTGTCCTATATCTTCAAGAACCTGCTTGACTCAGCTTATTGCTACTTCCAGATTTTTGTTTCCTTAAGACTTTTTTCCCCAGTCAGTGACTAAAGTCCTTATCTCCATCATTGTTTTTTCATCTCTGTTACCTCTCACCTTTGTATTGTGTCTATTAAGCTATCACCATTACCTCACTGTACAGACCTCGAAATCTGTAAGTAACAACTAATTAATATATTAAGAATTGTTTCAACTGCACTCCAGGCTCCAGTCCAGCACAGGATTTCCATGTGAGAGTAGCTGTGAGTGCACAGAAACCCCCACATAGATTTCATGGCCCAGAGTTTTTGGCCATTGTGAGCAGTGGCACCACTGCTGTCCTGGAAAATACAAGCCCCAGCAGAGCCAGATGCATCTCTGTGCTCTTTCCTACATAATTTGTCTAACTTCTATATGTTTAAGCATTTAAAATGTGCTTATCTGCTTGATCTGGGAGTAGTTTTGAGAAGTGGGAAAATTCTTGTCCTAATGACGTTTGGTTAAAGATCTGCATCCATCTGGAAATCACAGTGCTGCAACATTGGTGCATGGCAGCTGCACATGGAATAGGCCACAAAACACAGCAACCTTTAAAGGAAGACAAGAAGACGTGGGTTATGGGCACAAAAGGTGTTAGTGGTGCATATATACTGATGGTGAACTTAAATGATGATGCCTTACTAAATGAGGTCATCATCTAACACACCCTCCCCTCTACACCCGGGAACAAATGTGTGGCTGAATTCTGATGAAATATTTGTCAGTCAGTGGGTGTTTCTTATGTTTACTCCTGCAAGTATGGAGGCTAAATCACTTGTGTCAGGATGATATGAGTAAACTGAAGGTCACTTTCAGCATACTTTAGGATGCCTCAGAGGCACTGCTGATAAGGAAAAAGACAAAAGGACAAAAAAACAACTTTTAATTTCACATCAAAACTATGGCTGTCAGAAACAGGCATATGAGTGAAATCTCTTGTAACATGAGGCAGAGGACTGTATGTTTAACATCTTAATCAAAGACAGAACATGCAATTATGTGTGTGTGTGTGCATCTGTGTAAGTATAAATATATATGGTTCTAAACATATAGCTCAGAAAAAGGTTAGTGAGATGCTTTCATATCTAGTTTCAGTTTAAAATCTTTCTGCCCTAAATTAGATGAATACATAAACAAATCAGATATATTAATTTTCTGTTGAGAATGCTTTGGTGATTGCTTACAAAGAAAAGTTATTTACATGCTGATATAAGGCATTACTTAGCATAATGAGTGGTAATTTTCTCATCCTCAAAGGTATTGGGCTCCCTTACGTGTTATACCTAGCTCAGTTCCATAGTTGTGCTGCTCCCTGTGATCCCCAGGTGCATATTTGGGGTTTATCTGATTGGGTTTTATGGCGCTGGCACAGAGCCCAGCAGCGTGTGGGTACCAGGCAGGCAGCACCCACCACCTCCAGCCAGGGAAGCAAATCCAGCCACACCCCCGAGTCCCCCTCACTGCTGGAGGAGCTCAAATGGCAAGTGCTTTGACCACCCAATGGGTGTTGATGGGCAGCACCCCCACCTGCAACCATCCTTAATGCAATGGGTGCATGGGGGTGCTTTGTTTGGGGTTTGAGAAATGACTAATACATCCCCTGAGGATAACTGGTGGTCATGTTATGTGCTTTTATGGGATAGTTTCACCCTTGTCCTCTTAAAAGTACATTCATGCAGTTTTGGGTGCCACAATACAAAAAAGACATTAAGCTCTTAGAGAGGATCCAAAGGAGTGCCATGAGGATGGTGAAGAGTCTGGAGAGTAAAGCCATATGAGGAGTGCCTGAGGGCACTTGGTCTGTTCAGCCTGGAGAAGAGCAGACTGAGGGGAGACCTCACTGCAGTTTTCAACATCCTCATGAGGGGAAGAGGAGGGGCAGGTACCGAGCTCTGCTCTCTGATGACCAGTGATAGGGCCTGAAGAAGTGGCATGAATTTGTATCAGGGGAGATTTAGGTTGGATTTTGGGAAAAGATTCTTCACTCAGAAGAAGAATTCTTCACTGCACTGGAACAGGCTCCCCAAGGAAGTGGTCACAGCACCAAGGCTGACAGAGTTCAAGAAGTATTTAGACAATGCTCTCAGGCTCATGGTGTGACTCTTTGGATGTCCTTTGCAGGAGTTGGACTCGATGGTCCTGGTGGGTCCTGTCCAATTCAGTATATTCTATGATACATGTAGGAGTGAAGAGTCACAAATGGCAAGAGTTGTTATTGACCACTAATGACGTTGATATGAGGCTTTAAAAGAAGACTGTTTGTAAAGGCGGCTTTCAAAGTCTTAGATATAAAAGATTATGGGGTTTTTGCCTTAGTTATGGAAAGCCCCTTTTCTTATTTTGAGGTTTGCCAAAGAACATGTTTGTATTCAGTCCATCTCTCAGGAAAATGGAGACCTGTGTTTATCCACTGAGTAACTAAAGTGGGCAGAAAATTAATTCAAGTCTCCCTTGACAATATTTTGGTTTTGCTTCAGCCCTGATATGGTCCTGAAATCACTTTGCCTTTTAGAGCCTCTGGCTTTTTTGGTTTCTAGGTTGAAGGCGTTCCTGCCCACAGTAGGGTGGGTTGGAACTAGATGATCTTCAAGGTCCCCTTCCAACTCAAATCATTCTATGATTCTGTGGAGAATCATGACAAGGAGATGAAGTGCAATGGTAGGATCCATAAGGTAGGTGAGAAATAGCATGAGACTTACTGAATTGAGACAGTCAACTCTGTTAACAGTTATTTGAATTCAAACCAGTGACAGGCTGTGGGCACTGCAGTCACTCTGTTTTATGATCTTAAATTACGAGCTGTTCAGAAATACATTGTATTTTCTGCTTAAATAGTTTTATGTCTGTTTATATCTTAATTGAAATGGTATGTAGGCACCTGCAAGTACCTTTAGTATGAAGGCCACTATTAGATACTGGTATTTCAAAGGTGCCTTAAAAAGCATTTTTATTGCATTACAAGATAAGTGTTTGCTGAGAATCTTGCCATTAAAAAATTACGCCTCTAAGGCTTTTGCCTGTAACAGGTGTAGGTTCTGTTTTGTCAGCAACAAATGACACAACTGCTGGGCAATTACAAGAGGAAGGTCTTGCATGGAGCTGCAGCGAGGTCACCATGCATCTGACAGCAGTCTACATTTCCCCATGTTTCAAAATGGCACAACCTGATCTTCTGAAAGCTCCCAGTCTGCTCCCACGCAGAGGCCAGGGGCACCTAAGCCTTCACCTTTACAAAGCATGCATGAGTGGGAGTAGTTTGAAGAAGGAAGTACCTGCTTTGTCCTGAAATCACATCTCTGATGCATCAGAGAGAAGGCAGGTCTTTATATAAACTAAATTCTTGAATTCACTCACTTCTTTTAAAAGGCCCATACGGGGATTTAGGTTGGAATGGATGTCAAGAGGTCTGTAGTGCAACCTCCACCTCAAAGTAGAGTCAACTGTGAGACCAGACCATGTTGCTCAAGTGTTTGTCCAGGCAGCTCTTGAGAGCCTTCAGCGGTGAAGCCTTCACAGCCTCTCTGGACAACTTCCTCCACTGCCTGAGTGCCCTCATGGGCAACAAGTGGCTCCTTGTATCCAGCCTGAATCTATCCTATTTCAGCTTTCAGCCATAGTGCCTCATCCTGCCATACACTGATGGAAGAGTGTGGCTCCATCTCCTTGATCACTACCCTATTGATACAGGTGCCTGGACATTGGCTCATCTGGCAGCTTTGTGTTCCCCAGGCTCCTCTCCGTTCCTCCAGTTGTTCACCAGCTAAATCAGATCCCTTTTGCTTTTCTTCCCTTTGTGTGTGTTCAGTGAGGGTCTCTCACAGCTGTGTGCCCGTGAATGTTGGGAGGAGAGGAGGTGGGAAGGGTAGCACTGAAAGGCTCTCTGAAATGAGATACTACCTGTGCTAGCTGAGACAGCTCCTGCAGCTCAGAGTGGTGCAGAGAACTGGGTGTCCTGTCTTGGGAGCAGAAAGTGACATGGGCTGGCTCTGAAGCTTTAAGCTGGAAATCATTGTTCAAAGTAAACAGGGACTGTGTGCATGCAGCACAGGAATACAAGTGCGGGATGTTCAGCACCCTCTGCATCATTGTGCTCCAGCAGCACAGCAAGGTGCTTTCAGCATGTATCTGATGAAGGGGCCCTGGGAAAGATAGAGTGAGTCTCAGCACCACTTGTTCAAGTCTTGAACTCTACCAGACCACTCCTGAGGTAGAACAGCAAGTGCACAGTGCAGTCACTTTAGTTCTAGTATGTGTACAAAACTTTCTCAGTGAGTAATCATTGGCAGGTGCAGTTAATAGAAAATCTGGAAAATCAGAAACCCTGGATTCAGCAGAGGAGTACTTGGGTTCTACAGTTTTTGCAAAGAATACAGGTTCCCAGCACATCTTGATTTAATGCCACTTTGATTTCTATCACTGTTGTTTGCTGAAGAAAGGACTCTTCCCTCCCTCTCCATTCTCTTTGTTTCTGTGTTGAGTACTGTACTCACAGATATGCTGTTACCCTCTCACCTAAGCCACTGTAATGCCATTAAACTGCTGGCAACCTGTGGAACACAAAAGAGATCTGTGATTTCCAGGATGGTTTGGTTTGGTTTGGTTCTTTTTTTTATTTAAAAAGGAGTGGGATGCTCAGGGAGTTCATTTGGTGGGGAAAGAAGCTTTCACAGGGAGTTTCTTAAAAGAGTTCTGGGGAAATCTGCTCAGTGTTCAGGATCTGAAAGCGCTGGAAAAAAACTAGAGGAAAATGAATTGAACTTTAGTCTTTTCTGGCCCTAAAACCTAGAGGAGTTTGTTTTACACTTTTATCTTTCAACCATGGACAGATGAGACTGGACAGCCAATTAGCAATGATGCATATCTGTTGACCAGACAACTATGACTGGTTTTAAATAGCATAATTCCACTGCCTGCCCTGAGTTTTCCTCAGTTCTGGACAGGGATCCTGCCTAGTTAGTGTATGCAATGGAAGTGTGGGCATAATTACACATAGGTGTCCTTTAGAAAAATAAGGCAACCTCAGGAACAGAAACCTTACTGTCTGCAGGCAACAGTTCTATAGGAATTGGGACTCCTTGCCAGAGTTGTTATGAAATAACATTGGGGATCAGGGTATAGCTGAATGGTATTTCTTTCATGCTGTGTGGGAGGCATTCCAGCTGAGCCTTCTCTTCCTTATATACTCTGCAAAGGAACTGTCTCAAAAGAGCAGCTTATAAATTTGGAAAGAAGGCAAATCCACAAAGTAACTCCCACTGGATGTTTCAACTCTTATTTATTTATTTACTTATTTCTTATACACACAGATAAGGACCACAAAGCAATATATCTAATTTTTGCTACAACAAGCTCCATCACAATTTCAATACAAGGATCAGATAATTTAAACTATATATTTCCCCTGAAATCAGTATTTTTAAACAAAACTGTGGAGTTAGAGAAATAATACAATTGATTAGCAGATGTTTAAAAGCTGCTGCCTTCCAGCATTTCTCTGATGATCAGTAAGTCAAAATAACAATGGGAATTGCTTGAGTGGAAGACTAACTACAATCATGCATTTAATTTACATCTTAATGCATTGTTGTTGTTTTTTCTGTTCAAGTAAACTACTTCTCAGGATGCACCTGTATAATGAATTTCCATGGGAATAGGGTTATGTGAATTTTTCCTTGCTCTGTTATACATTAGGGGGTCTTCCAGAGATCAGGTTGAGATTAAAACAAATATTGTCATAAACACTAGGAGCAAAGTGAAATTCTAATGAAGAACTAGGAGTTTAGGGGCCAGGCCTCTCCCTTTACTGGTATATCTATCACCCTCCCACTTCTGCCTGTAACTGGGGGCTGCAGCAGCAGTATAGAGGCTTTCTGATAGTCTCCAGCACTGGGCTAAATATTGCCTACAGCAAAAAAGCACATGATAACCAGGCCACTCCACACCTAAAATCCCCCACTCAACTGGTCTGTGCTGTCTGTGAAGTCCTAGGAGAAAACAGGTGAATATCTTTTAAATATGCAAGTGGTGATGACCTTTTTGACTAACACAGGCTACAAGGTCTGACTGACCTTGGCAGCATGAAAGGGTCATTTTTTGACATGGCTGAACTGTTCTAGAACAATTTATCCAGTGTGCTGGGTACAAACAGTCTTTTCTTCAGTATCAGGCATGCATGTCTTATCTTTCTACCTATTCTTTTTTTAAAGAATCTTAGCTATTGTGAAGCATGCAAGGAAAAACTTGTTCTCTATGTATTTGTTTGTTCTCCTCAGCCTCTACTATTCTATCTTAGACAATAACATTTCATGAATGCCTGTTTTTACTCTTTTTTTCCACTTGGATGATTTTAAGGGAGTCTCTTTTTCTTCCCCAGCACTACAGAATGGAGTCTCAGGGCTTGATTCTTTGCAACTGACATTGGTGGGCCATTTACAGTTGACTGAACTGGGTTTAATCAACATCTAATATTGTCTTGTGAATGCAAGGAAATAAAAAAAAAATCCAAACCCACAAAAAAACTGAACTTGGCAGTCTTAAAACAGCAGTTCTTGAAAGACAACAAGAGTGAGAGAGAATGCCTAGTAAGAACACTCCCTGCTGCTTTGTTTTTCAAGGAAAATGCTACATCAATACTGGGAAGAGAATGGATTTTCAGGTATCCTCAGTGAAGGATTTAGTCAGTTCTGCTTTCTCTTTTTGTGGGCATCTGCAATTACCATAGTGGGTTGTTTGATTTGTGTTTTTGTGGGGGTTGTGGTGGGGGGTTTTCCAATAAAAAGGGCAAAAGATCGTGTCAGGTTTTGGTTCAAGATTAAAATCAGTGTTTTCTTCTCTGTGGATTATCAATGATAGTTTCTGAAACAGATTTACTTACCTGCATTAGTTGTGTCCCAGTGTAGACAGTGACAAATGAAAGTGTGTTTACGTGCAAGGTTTTCTTTTTCTAAAGGAAACATTGTGAAGGCACTGCACATGAAGAGTATCTCTGGGGAAGAAAAACATGGTTATGAATTTGAAGGGAGAGAATCTAGTCTAATACACTCCAAGTTATTCTCAATTCTTCTGGCTATTCTGTTGTTTGGTTTGTTTGTGGTTTTTTTCCTTCCATTTTACTGTTTCAGAGATGGTTTGGGGTAATTAAGAGGCATCTTTTTATTCCATCATTTTATTTCATTTAGCAGCCATCAAACAGTACATTGAAAGAGCTTTTAGTTCTGTGTTGCTTCTTGTTTTCATGAGAATTTTTTTGTCTTTCTTATTAATTTAAAATTTTATATCTATTCTCTGTGTTAGAGAAAGAGAAGATGTGTTGTAGACAATCTTTTAACTGCAACATTTTAGGCCACAATCTAACAATGTGTAGTGCTAATTTTAATAATGATTTTGGTGGAAGACTTCTAATTGCAGTGTAGAGCATCAATTGCTGAAGAAATATACCTGTACAGTTCTATTAGGATGTCCTTGTTTAAAAATCTGAAAAGTAAAGCATAATGCAAATGAAATCAGTTATGTTATGAATAATGTAGGCTATCCATTATTCTTTATAAAAAGTTGCACGTGCTTCTCAAACCTATCTAGATACATTCCTGTTATGTGACCCCCATAGCAATGAGAACCATGGAAAACCAAGGAGAGACCAGCAGGGATTATGTTTTGGAGTGTTAAGCCAAAAATGCATCTAAATTACACCAGCGTGCCCTCATGTCTTCACACTGATGATCTTCTGCCTGAACTGTAACTCTCCTCTCTGCTGGGAAAGGGGCACAGGGCTTCTCCCTGCCTCTGCTTCACTTCCCATGGCTGGGTGTGCTGCTGCAGGGGGATGGTGTTTCCACTCCACATCCCCAAGGAGAAATGAACTTGTGTTTCTGAGGACAGGGTTTGGCTCACAGAGTCACCACAAGCCTACGTCTCTTTATTGTTTCCCAATAAAACAGTCTCCTTGGCTGAGATCCTGCAAAGATTTATGCACATGCTTAATTCTGTACTCCGAGACTAATCTCGCTGGTTTCAGTGGGACCACAAGCAATGTGTACATGTAAATCATCACAGCACTCGTTTCTGAAGATCAGTGTAAATAGAAAATAGATTTAAATGAGTATCTGGTTATCCAGCTTTCTTAGTTAAGGGGAGAGGGGAGAAGAAACATTTTTCTCTTGATAACACAGAGCTTGAAAATCCTTCTGCAATCAGACATTATTGCAAACTGGTACTGGAAGCCACTTCTAAATAAATTTTGCTGCAAAATGAAGTTCATCATAAAGGTTTGTAGGTCTTAACTCCTCAGTGACTCGTGGTAGACAACTCAAGAAAAAATTCATTTTAGTGAGAACTACTGACTTTCCTTCTCATTGACTATCCTGGTTCTGACCAGGACAGAGTTAATTTTTGCAGTAGCCAGGAAGGGCATGGCCAGGACCCTGAGGTTATTCTATAGCACTTGGTGAATACCATTCCTAAACCAGGACACTGACCCAGGTCGAATTCTACTGCCTCCCTCTGTCTTGTCTTGCAGGATCAGATCCTCATGTTCTTGAGAGAAAGCAATCTTTTCAGTAATCAAATATCCAAGAGGGTAATGTGGGATTAGAGTAAGTATGGCATGGCTAGTGGTTCTTTCTAAAGTATGTGCTTTCCTGATGAGGATACTCTCTCGTGATGTTCTCTGCAGTTTGGGGTGCTGTCTGAACACCTCAGCCACTCAGCTGGATACATTAATTACTTTTAATTTTTTTTTTAATATTTTCATTTCTTCATTAAACAAATTCTTCCCTCCCTTAACTAAGTTTCTGTACCCTGCAAAGAGCCAGACACAGGATTTTAGCAAAAGCAGACAAGTCAGCCATCAGCAGATCAGACAACCTCAGTGAGAACCTCCTCAGAGGGAAAGAGAAAGATCTCAGTAGTGGAAACACAAGCTGATCCAACCTGCATGTGACTGGGAGGCTACACAGGGGGTTTGAAGGAGTATCCCTGAGTATATCAGGGTTATGTTTCAGCGTAGACATAAATGCAGTTGTTTTCTAATTATCTGGGGAGAAGAGGGATTTTCATGGTGCAAGTGGGGTAGGTGGTAAAACTGAGGTAAGGAGAACTAAAAAGCAGATGCCTCATGTTCCTTTTGACTGCATCACTGCTTTTCTCAGCATCCCTTCACAACTGGCCTTTAAAACCTCTTCTTCAGAGGGACTAGTACAGTAGAAGATAAGGAAAAGGAGTTTACCAGTGCAGTAAAGAAGGGCGTTGACCTCAGTCTTACCTACTGAAGAGCTTCTGCTGTTGTGGTATAATCCTTCTTTAGACTGAGCCAAACTGTTACTTAATTGGGCAAAGCTCCCATTGAGTTGTACTTGATTAACAGCCCTGGAATCTGGCTCTGTGCAGTTGTGATGAGAGATGCCTCAGCATTTCAGCTCAGCCCGCCAACGCTGATCTCCCCAGCTGCTGGTTCCCAGAATTTCCCAGCTACTGTTGGTTGGTGTGCGCTATTTGGGGAGGGAAGTTTCTCCTTGGGCAGCTGAACAATGTTGCAGAAGGCATACTGAAAGGCAAGGGCATAGCTGGCAAGAGAGAATGAAGGTTAGGCAAATGGCAGAGCAGAAACCTCTCCTTTTCTCCTTTCCAGCCCATCTGCAGTGCCATTGCCAAGAAAGTTTTTGTGTTGGCTTTTTTTTTCCCTAAATTTTAATGTGATTGGGTTGTTTTTGTGGTTGCCTTTGGGAATTTGGGCAGTGTAAAGGCCACTGGAATTTGGCATTGAGAACTTCTATTGGTCTGTCTTGATTTTACCAGAAGATATGGACTGTTTTTTTTTTTTTTTAATTTTTATTTATTTAATTGCTTTAATGGAGCCGGCAGACCTGATAGCAAACAGTTTTTAGCATCTTGAGAAGCTGGAGGCCACCAGCGCTGAATCACAGGGTTTTGCAGTAAAGCATGGTCTCTTCTAAGTTACAGCAGGATTAGGAAAGCACAGAGACTGCCTGAAATTGTCCTCTTCAGACAGACTCTGATGCTGATGCTCATTGTACCTGGCTTTCTGATGCGTTCAGTTTGAAAATCTGCATGTCAGACATGTACAGCCATACTGTGCTGTTGCTTCACTGCTACCATGTGAGGAGTCACTTTATGCAGAAAATAGTTCAGTCAATACTGTCTTATAAAACCAAGTACTCGGCTGTACTTGTCTCATGGGTACTGGCCATGTTTTATTACATGTAAACTCAAAGAACACCACTCATGCCCTCAAAAAAACTAATAAATAATCAAACTGTGTAGACTGGAAAAATTAGCACAGGGCTGTTATTAAACTACCTCAGATGCCCCATCAGCCTTTGAATTAAAAACAAGCAAACAAGCAAAAGGCCTTCAGGCTGCCTGGTGTTTAACGAAAGAGGGGGAATTAATGAATTGGGTGTGAAGCTACACTGTGATTTTTATGAAAGATTATGGAAAGGGTGTTAAACTTGTGGAATCCGTAACATTTGGCACAGGGTTTACTGGTTTTAATTTCACATTATTTGTTCATTCTTAACTAAGTCATGTATGTATAATGAACAGGAGAAACTTCTTGTGTAAGACTTTTGCAGTATCTTCACTTTGTTGTATAAATATGAAAAGATTAGCAAGAAAATATGAACTCTATATTATTGGGGTTTTATTACAGAATTATTAATGGTATGGCAGATGCAGTGTTTGCGTACTATGCTTTATCATTAATACCTTGCTGCATAATTCCTTAATGGTAACCCCTTTTAAGCTGAGCAGTAACACGGTTTGAATGAAGACTTCAGGATTTAGAAATGTGGAGTACACAGGTTTGGGATTCAGAGGAGCTGGTGCTCCGTCAGCTCTTCTGTGTTGATGGTGACATGCTCCTGTCATGTTCACTTTCTGTGCTTGAGAATTGCCTTTTGAGAAGAAACAGCATCACGCTGGCTGAAATTGCTCTGGGGTCAATATCTTTATCCTTCTTCAGGGAAGGAACATGGATCCTGCCACCCTCTCTGTGGACCACAACGTATTTCCATTCTTTTTGTTTAAAAAAACCTTCTTTCCAGTCCATAAAGGTGTAATGACAGGGCATGATAAAGGTGTTTGAGCTGTATAAAAGACTGGACAGTAATTCCTGAGACAGAAGTAGATATATACCATTGGATTTCTAAACACACTTACCTAGTTGCTTTTCTAGGTAGAGTAAGGATATCACTAGGGAAATAATGCTGTTTTGTTATTAAAAAAATAGCTGATATTTTGGCCTAACTATCTGAATTTCTGGAGTTATATACCATCTAAAGAGTGATGCATGAGAAAAGCAAGGAATTCTTTTCCTTTGTTTGAAATCAGGCTCCCCAAATATGCAGCTGTTGTACACATGGAGCCAAAAAGAACAGATGTGGGAAGAAGAAACTGGAGACCATAAGAACATATAACAAAATAGATTATCCCATGCCCAGAAACACATATTTCTCACATATATGCCCGATGCATAGCTTACACCAGTTTAGGCTACAGTTCTTCATACTCCAGGCAGATGGAAGCAAGTTTGGGTACACTGAGGGATGGTCTGATTTCATCCAGGAGACCTTTATTTTTATAGACATACTCCTTTGAAGCTGATCCCATATCTGAGGCCCTGCAAAATTAAATCGGGAGAAACAGGATCACCTTAGCAAAGCATCTGCTACCACACCTCAAACACTGCATGGCTCTGCTGTGTGTGTTCTATAGCTTACAGTGTCACTTCGTCTGGGACAGTATAAAAAGAAAGGGAGGGACAGGTAAATTACAGCAGGGCAGGTTCTGGTACTCTGTAGCTTTTATGGGGCTGCAGGGGGATTCTGTGCTCTGCTGCCTTTCATTTTGCAGCATCCACTTGTGTTCCACTTTACTGCTGAATTTTCAAGAGTGTTACTTTGTTATTGATGCTGTTCATGAATTGCTGTTTTAATTGATGGAGATCCTACGTGGGGAGAAGAACTTCTGATGTGTCTGTGTGTCATTTTCATGGCTTTTTCTCAGTACCTTTCTACAGTAAATCTACTCTTACACTTCTGACAGTGCAGTTGTAGCAACTGAGCTTATTGATTGCATGTAGGTTCACACCAGTCTTTTGGAAGGAAAATCCATTCACATTTTTCAGGGAATGTTTGGGGTTTTTTTCCTCCCAACTTTTACCAGTAGCTGAAATGACTCTAGGCTTTAATGGTATTAATGCTCTTTTATGTATTCAGGTCTAATCTTTGATACACAGGACGTCCCTAAAAGCTAATGGGTTCAAGGTCTGTCACTATGTAATTAATTCCCCTCTTCATGTTTTCAGGCTGGTGGAATAAAGTATTTAATTAAGGGTATATTTGTGAATCCTCCCTTAGAACTGACGTGCTGTCCAGCTAGTAGCTTTTCAGCAGAGTCCCTTCCTTTCAGCAACGAGACCTCCTGTTTTGAAGTAATGATTGTCTCTTCTGAATATTTGGCCAAATCAGGTACTGGTGCAGATCAGTGTCGCTTCATTGCACGTAGCAGAAAAATGCCCATTCTCAGAGCTCAAGGCTTTGAATGTTTGCATGAAGGCAGCCTTGTCACAAATTAATAGGAACATTACACTTGATTTTATGTGACTGGTGTTTACTTGCTTGTATATTTTTTTCTGAATTTAAACCATTTGGCAAAAATTTAAAATGCGTGCAGTACTGATTTTTGTTGGTCGTGGTTTTTTTTGTATTAAATTCTATTAAGTCTTCCTGAGGATTCTGTTGAGAGACTTATTACAGTGGTATACTGGAAGAGATGTAGACAGAGAACTGTGTGCCCTTTCCAAAATAAAATAAAAAACGGGTTTACCTGATTTACCCTGTTGAACATGTGGTTTTGCTTAAGAAAAAAAACCCTCAAACCCAAACAACAAAAATATACAAACAAACATCAACCCCCCAAAGCAGAGTACATGGAAAATATTACAGCTCAGTGGGAGGCATAATACAGATTTGCTTCATGTAGTAATCCCTTTGATTTCTTTTTCTTTCATGTGTGGTACTATCATTTATAATTCTAGCATTTGTTTGCATGTCTCTAACTATGGTGTTTACTCCCAGGAATTGTTTTGTGATGGCTGGTTGCCCTAAATAAAGGATGGTTAGATAACCTCGTCTTTAGTAAAATAGCTTGGGTTTTTTGGATTTATTTTTTCAGCAGATAAAATACAATTATTGTTAGAATACAAAAATCAAATATTTTTCTTTACCCAGTAACCTGCAGTGGGAATAAAATGAAATGTGACCTTCTATAATAATTTGTAGCCCAGTATTCACAATCTGGTTGAGAAATGGGATTCTTTTGTTGAAATGCAAACTAAAAATGCATTTAGTTCTGCTTTTTTTTCCCCTACTTACAGTATATTCAGAGACCTAGTAGAATAGCATTAACTTGGAGTCTAAAACCCTAACAAAAGACATGGTTTCCTTTTTACACACCAAAATCTCCACTCAAAAATTTGGACAGGCTTAAGCAAAGGTGTTGGTAAATGACAAGTGACACCTGCCAGAGATGTCACTATTGTCATCATTTTGACATACATTCCACAATCATTCCCTCTGATATGTATCTATGTATACCAAAGATTGTTCTAAGCCAAATCCCTGATGAAAACTTACACAGAGTCCCTGGAAGGCATAAAATCCAAGTAGAGATTTTGTTCTTGGACCCTTCTCTGATTTCATCAGGTATATGTATTTTCATTGGAGATTTTTTAAATTAATGTATCAGCCTAGTAACTTTTATACTCCAAAGTTGGTATTTTATATTAAAAAAAGATAGTGCTGATACATTGCAAAATGCATCTTTCTGTTTGCCTGGGGTTTGTAATCTTTCAGTATCTCAGGAATGTAAAAAGAAAACTAGTGCCACAATGAGCAAAAGTTATGAAGTCTGATTTCCTATAGGTGCGTGCTAAATATGTGAATTTTCTTGCGTCTAGCCAATTTTGCTCAGCAGAAGAATTATCTTTCTTCTGCCCTGCCATCCATATATGTCCAAAACTCAGTATTTTTATGACTGTTGCCATTCTGTAAAAGCCTCATTGAAATTACCCTGGAAAAGTGGAAGTTATTTCACAAGACAGACAAATTGATAGAAGCACCTGTACAGGCAGTTGTGTAAAGTGGCTTCTTCAGGAAGGTGGACAGATAATAAAAGCTGACTTGCTTAATTCTACGACTGTATGCTGGAGTAGATAACCTGTGCCTCTGTTTGTCGTGGAGCGAAGAAGCAAGAGCAGCCCTTTTATCACCAGATTTGATTTGCTGCAACTCAAAAGTGTTGTCCTGCTTCTAGGAGATCTCAGAATGGATTTTATTCTGCAATAGTATCAGCTAGAGGGTGATTGATTTGGTTGTGCTTTTTTTCCTTCCCTATTGTGTGAGAGTCGTGGAGATTTCAAAAGATGTTTCTTTTATGGCATTAGCTGAAAGGCTGGGGAAAAAAATACAAATCAACATTGTGTCCCCTCCTGATCCTTGTCTTTCACCCACCAGTAAAATTCAGGGAAGTTGTTTTGCTGTGTTTCAGTTTTGACAATGTATTTTTTTTTCGAAATGTTAGTATTTCATTGTTGTTGATATCAGTCTAGAAATGGGAAATGTAGTATTTCATTTGAAACCTCAAAATAATATAGTTGAAATTTTGTGAATTCAAATACTTCACAGCTTAAAATGTGGCCAAAATGCTGCCTTCCTGGGCAGATGTCGTGTTCCTTTGGATCCATATTTTCTAATGACTCATAGGGCTCTATAATTATAAATAAATACATATGTATAAATTCTTAGCTGTTCCCGTATTCAGCCTTGTTCAACCCCTCTCTGAGGAGCATCTGTTGGGAAGTCTAAAGAGAAGTGTGTGTATAGGATGGTTTTCCCTTTTCCTCATTTTCCCACTGTGTTTTCATTTATCTTACTGCAAGGGAACATCTGAGGCTCACAGAATTGGGGATATTTGAATAAATGAGAGAGACTGATACCACTATGTTTTATTTCAACAATGACTATCTGCATATAACCTGAACTTCTAGAGTACTAAATGATCAGCTAAGCTAAAAAGATTGCCAAGAGTACCTGTAGATTGTTTGAAATAGCTTTCTGTCCATCATTTATACCCTTAAGCATATTTTTCAAAATGGAGATGGCACTGCAAAGATCAGTTTGAAACAAACAAACAACAACAAAAAAACCCCAAAAAGACCCACACACACAAAAAACCCAAACAAACAAACAAATAAAAAACTCCACCACCCCAAAATCAAAACAACAAAGAGTCCCAAGGACAGGGATACCTTCCACTACACCAGATTGCTCAGAACCCCATCCAGCCTGGCCTTGAACACTCCCAGGCATGAGACACTCACAGCCTCTCTGGGCAACCTGCTCTAGTGCCTTACCACCCTCACAATAAATAATTTATTCTCCCACATGTATATGTCTGTATATTTTTTCCCTCCCACATATCACCCCGGCTGCAAGTGGGCAGCTATACATCTATGCTTGAATGCTAGGAGGGCAAAGCTTTCATGCCAAAACCTTGATGACACTACCCAAGTGGGATCTTCTGAGATGAAAAATATTTGTATGTGAGATCTGCTGTATTTGCTCTCTGTGGTTGCTCAGAAGTTAGACCTGGGGAAAGAGCACGAAGCCTAAAAGGAGCTGTTGGAAGAACAAAAGAAAGAGATTTATACTATGCCTTTCCTCTGGGACTGGAGCTCTGTGTGTCCTCACAGGGCTCCTAAAGCTGAAATTTCTACAGCAAGGCATGGGAGGTCCTTCAGAGCCATTGCGGCTTCTCCCACCTCCACAGCCCCTCTCGCCCTTGCACTGCTGGGGAGGAGGGAGCTGCCTGCTGGCTGTGGCTCAAGGGGCTGGGATTTCTCCTTTTTCTTCATATCTCTTTAATGCTGTCCTGCTGGTTTTGTCAGCTTGAATTAATCCTGCCTGAATTAATTTCTACTATAAAACTGAAGAACTGGCTCAGAGAATTTTCAGGGTTTAATTTTTGTCTTTCATGTTTAGAGCACCCACTCAGCTGCTTCTCTTGGTGGCTCTGACTCATGGCATCTCTGGATCACACTGCTCTCTCTGCTCTGCAGGGCTGGGGAACAGCCAACAACCCTTCAGAGACACCCGGGTACTCTCTGAGACTTGTCAGGATGAATAGTCTGTGTCCAATGCTTGTGATGGCCTCGGGCAACTCTGGTTGCTTCTGGGTCTTAGAGCTGCTTAAAGATGTTTGCTGGAGCCTCTGGGCCCTGCATTAGGCAGCAGCTGATCCACTGCAAGGCTGCCATTAATTCAGACCTGCGGAGCTATGTCTGCATGATGGACTTGGGCAGGCCTGTCCTGCTCAGGGCTGGAGGGATGACTGTTGTCCAACCAGCAGACACCGGCATGGATGCAGCTGAAACTTTTTACTGGAGCAGTTTTTTGGTAACAGCTCATTGACAGTGGCAACTGAAAGGGTTGAGGTCACAACAGAAAAGCTACTTCTGTCTTGCTCCTCCATTAAGTGGAGAATGCTGGTGTGGTAGAGCAGCATTCCTGTATCAGTGAGTGGCTCCTCTGGAGCCCTTTCAGAGCCTGGATTGTGTGCTGGAAGGAGTTGGCTGAAGAACAGTTAACTCCAGCTGACTGTGACAGTCAGAGCTGTCCTGATGAGTGTTCTGTGCAACATTGATTTCATCCAGGGCTCTGGGGCTGGTCACCTTCACTACCCTGTCATGTGCAGGGCCAGTACGACAACACCAAAACATCCACGATTTTAGAGATTTAAACAGCAGCAGTTACCTCTGAAGGATGAGGTACCACCAAGATTCTCATCTTGTTGGTTTTGTTTACTCCTAATGCATGAGTACGGGAGATGAGTATCACCAGGAGCTACCCTAATCATTTCCTGGAATAACTTTCCTACTGAACCTAAACCTCACAAATGTTTCCACTGCATTCCTGTCTTCAGCCAGTTAAACCCCTTCCTGGTCTCATGTGTGCTAACAGTCCTTTACCAAGACATGCTTTAGACATACAGGCTATAGTGTGTGAGTATTCACTACTGCTGCATGTGTGCCGTTCCCTTTAGGCACACATAAATTGTCCCTAGGCAGCCAGGGAAGGTTCCCTAAAATGATGAGAGAAATAAAACAAATTACAGAAAATTTTCATGAAGAGAGCAGTACACGAACTGTCCTAGTTAATGACCTCTCTGAGAAGCTTATCAAGCAAACACTGAAGAGTCTTTGAACTTGCCCTTAACACAGGCACTGAGATTGGGCTCATCAGTGCTGCAGAATTACAGTATACTTCAGGGAATTGTTTATCACCATGATCCTCAAAAACAGGATGGCTGTAATGGTTAGAGGCAAACACCAACCATTTTGTCCTGGCATGGGCTGGGCTGTCAAACACTTTTGAGATTATGAAAGCCATATTTTGTTTTGCTTTCTGGATGTCATCCTGACTGCCATTATCTTTAAGCATCTGGGAAATAATATTGCATTTAGATGGACTCTGTTTTTCAAAGGAAATAAAAACTATTTCCTGCATTTTATTCTGAATTTTTTCATTTTGTATTTCCTCACGGTATTTGTGGTACACGGGTGAGGCACATCCAAGCTGATGTACCTTGTGGCTTGGTTTCTAATCTATCAATCACCTTGAAGTTAATTCACTGATCAGTGAACCCTTCCACATGTGGAGTACAGCACTGCTGTCAGTTTGTTGGAGATGAAACACCAGCATGCTTAAAGTTCACACTTAGATGTTTGAGATGTTGTTGCTGCAAACATTGTGGCTAGACTATTACACCATGAAACTGGAAGGGAGAGGAGAAACAAATTACAAGAGGTGGCGTTGGGAGAAGCAGTGTCCTGCTCTCTGAAAACAGAGAATTTTATGATCTACCTCCTCCTGTGTGATTAGTCATTTGGAGAACAGCTGTTCACCACGTCCTGGGCAGCACTCCAGCTGTGTGACATTATTGACATGCCCTGATCATCACCAATTTCTGCCTACGCTTTGGCTTATATGCTTGAAATGTTCATTTCATCAGATTTTGGGTCAACAGGAGGCTGGAGCCTGTGTGAAAGTGAGAGGAGGGTACTGAGGGTACTTCTACAACAAACAAGACCTCTCACTTCATGTGTCCTTATGCAGTTTTCTTGTTTCACTGACATTACACTTGAGTTAGCAAAGTGGGCTAACACAGCTTGGGGATCAAGTTGCAAAATGAAAAGTTTTTTATTTAGCAATTCTGGGTTAAATAATCTTCAGCAGACAGAATGACACCCATATATATTTTTTTTTCCAAAAAGTTAGTTTTCTGGGTGTTTAATTTCTGCTAAGTGACTGAAGGAGAGATTCCACAGATAATCTTAACATTTCTGTGTGGCCTCATGAAATTATATCTTCCCCCTCCAAGGGGTCAGAACATCATCAGGTCTTAGTCTAAGAGTTTTTGGAAGGGTTACAAAAATAACTCCACTGAAATGTAACTGACTCACTTGGAAATAAAACCTATGCTGGAGAGCCATAAGAAACAGATGAGCTATGGCTGTCCCAGATTTTGGATATGCTCTTTGGTCTCTCTTTGCACTTCAAAAGCATTATGTAATTGTCAGAATTAATCAATGAGTTACGCTTACATGGAGAAAGCTAAAACAGAAAGGTTAGTTGTTTGAGAGCAAAACCAAAAGAAGAGAAGTAATCCTTTCCTTCTTAGTCCCACAGTAGATATATTTGATGGTGTTGTGGCGTGTTCTCGTCCTTCTTTTTTCCAAGGGAGTGTGATGTGTCTCCATCCCTGGAGCTGTGCTCCCACAGACATCATGGGACTGGTTCCCCTTGAGTAGGGCTGCTGTGGGTAAGCCTGAATGAGCCACAAGGACCTTGAATCCCTGGCATGGGAGGAACCACTTACAATCTTGCAGGGAAAGATGGTGATAAACATTCCACTCCAGCAGCTGGTTGTTCTTTCATTGCTCTCTTGAAAAACAAGGATTAATAAAACAGCAGAAGAGTGACATATTTAGGTTTTGGTTTACCTTGTTTTTAAGTATCTCAGCAGCTCAGTAGCTGCTTCTGAGAGCTCCAGTATCAACTGGACAATCAGTGCTCAGAGAAAGGAGCTTTATGTTTCCTTCAGTGTTAAAGGACAAGAGCTACCTGCCTAGCTGGTGAATGTGATTAATTGTCGCTTGTCTGTAGGAGAGGAGTTATGGCCTGCTGGCTTTTCATACTGGCTTGTCTGCTTTGCCTCTCCTACAAGGCCATGGAAAGGAGCAGAGGGATATTGTAGAATTCGTCTGTACAATGCTGATATACAGTGAAGTGCATGAGTATAAATATACTTCTCCTTTTTAAACTAATCTGCATCCACAAATAAGCAGATTACAATAAAGTATGGGGTAAATCTCTTAATTTTTTCACAGAGAATAGCAGCCATGAAAAGCAGATCAGCTTCCAGAACTACTTCTTTGCCAAATGCAGCATTTCTATATATATTCCAGCGTGGCCCACCACTGACATCCTAGTAGCAAAGGAATAAAATCTTTGTCTTTTAATGCCTGTGTTTATTCTTTGTTCCCTCAATAAATGCTCAAGACAGGACTCTGTTGATGGGCATTCATGAGGTTTTGTTTAGGAGAATTGTTTTTTATATTCTCGTGACAGAGGCTGGGGAAAGAGCATCTTAAAACAGTAGAGCTGTCATGTTACTGAAAGTCTTAATTTCTTCTTTTTACATTTCATTTAAAACTCATGTGAAATGATTGTGTTAAAAAAAGAGAAACTAGTGAGTTTTTATTACTTGTTTGAAAAATGAAAGAAAGACCTTTCAAAAGATTCTCATCCGCCTCATCATATGCAATTCTTATTTTTGCTGCTTATTTAAGCACAGAAAAGTTCCAATTTTTATATGTAGTAGGTGTCTGGATTATGCGCTGAGATGTCAAGGATGTAGTCCTAGCTGTGTTATAGGCCTATGTCCAGATAATGATTATGATCATAACAATTTCTTTTATTTGGGGGGTTGGGGAAGATAGGACTGTAGTGAGGCATTTTAAAACCAGAGCTGGGCTCCCCATCAGGTCTCCCCTGCTTTGAACTTTTCTCCTGCTCTTCATTTTTACATTATGATAATTTTCTTTTTCTGTGTGTCCTTTTTAGTGTGCTCTCCTGACAGCCCAGCTGGTACTATTCATAATTGGCAGGCCATTCAGGGCTTAGGCAAAAATAGCTATAAATTAAAACACGAATGACTGACCACTTCTCCCCTGCCTTGCACCTTCTGTAGATACTTCCATGTGTGGAAAATGAGTGGGAAATTATATCATTTTGTTCTAGCAAGGTTTTATGCATGCTTTGCAGGGCTGTAAAGGAGTACAGACTGGTATTGTGTAGACACAGAGCCAATAGTTTACATTAAGATTGGTGTGCTAGTTCTTGCTTTGGTTCACACTTTCCACTTTTGGTGCATTTCATTAATTTTAATTATTTATAATATTAATAATACATCAATCTTTCTTCTGCTCTGTCCCAGAGGAACCCAATCATGAAAGTTAAAAATTAGGTATGTTATTACTGTATCTCCTAAGCATTAGGAGCCTGATTATTCTAGATAGTGATATCTGGAGAGTATACTGATAATTTGAGATAGTGATTCACCTAGGTAGTGAATTGAAATTGAAAGAGGGGCGGAGAGTGTCAAGCTATTACAAGATATATAACAGCAGCTCTGGAAAAACCTCAATGGTGATTTAATAATGAAAAAGATCTGAAAGTACTAAAAAAAACCCAAAAAAAGTCCAAAGCTTACAATGGTCCTTACCTATAACAAGACTGATTAATAAAATACTTTTGAAATGCTAATTATTAAGATGAAAGGCTAATAATGAGTCTGCCTAATTATTAACCAACTTTCAGAACTGACCTGACAGCCATTTCCTGTGTTTTGGAAGGGATGATGGGCTGAGGGAGAAGGCTGCCTTAGTGATCCACCCATCCTTCCTGCACAGGTAGGTACTGGGAGGTGTAAACCCACAGCTGGTGCTGTAGCTGGGACAGAAAGAAAGTCTGACAGGTAAGTGTGTTTCTATTGAAGGAATGGAAGACATGCTTAGGTTTGGCCTGATCTAAATCTCACCCCTCTTCTGAAAAAGGACATTTCTGGGAACTTTTTGGCATCTGTTTTGTTGACTCAGTGGTGTTTGGAGTCTGTTTGTAGCTATAGGGGCGATTCGTCTTCTAGCAGGTTTGCAAAGCAGTCCATATCCAACATTCTGGTCTAGCAATTGTAAATGGGGTCAAAGCCCTCCTAAGTCCACATTTTGGTAGTGCTTTTGCACTAATGGCTTTCCTTAAAGCCAGAATCCAATTTCTCTTAAATGCTTTAGGTCCAGTTGACCCAGAAGAAGGAATTCTTAGCAAGAATTTTCCATTCCTCTTGCATCCAGTCATTGTACAAACAAAGTGAAGAACTCAACCCGGGTGAGTAAATTACTGTGTTTGGTATAAGTGTCTTCAGACTTCAGCAACTACAATATGTGCAGCCAGACTTGTTTTCATTCTCTCCTCCCCTCTCCCAGGAACTGTTGCTCAGAAAAGAGTTTCTGGGATGAGTTTTTATTAGCTGTTTCTGATTGTGCATATACTTTTTCCCTACATGCTTTCTGGCATATTTTTTATATTCATGGGGTAATTGCTGTTCTGTACCACATGGAGACCTTGATCTGCCACTAAAGCATGTCCTGGTTTGAAGGTGGAAGCTTCCTTCTGAAGGTTGCCACATAATTCCTATTCTTGCAGAAGGTAATAGATTTCAAAGCCATAAGGAAAGCTGTCAGTGGGATAATGCTGAATATCATCCTAAGGTACATAGATATCTTTTTATATATATATATAAATTAATTAATACAGACTAAAGCTTCTCAGGACTTGGAAGGTTAGGTATATCTTCGAAGTGGATTTGCTGTCAGAAGTTGGGGTACAGGGTCAAAGACGTGTAATAGATTCTTTATTGCATGAACCAGCCTCAAAGAACTGAGAGTCATCTCCCAAAGAAGTCAATGATGATTTGTTGTGTAATCTATTTTGAACACCTGTCAGAGCTCTGTTGTGACTGGTTTTATTGAGCAGTGCTTAATGCGTAGTTGACTGACTTATAAAGTGGAAGGTGTATGTGCTATGTTTGGATTATTTTGAAGCAAAAGCCCATTTTAGGATGTAGTTAGCTTCACACAGTTTATTGCAGAAGAGGATGGAATTTGGAGAAGTGTGCTTTTTAGATAGAAAAAGGGAGTTTGTGTGTGTTTGACTGTAGTTCTCTTTACTTCTTTGAAGAGCGTGCTCAGCATGACAGCGTTGTGGGACTGAAACAAAAGGTGAAGAAAGAATAAGTGTTTTGCAGTGCCCCACTTTAAAGTTGATGGCTGACTTGTTTTGCAACACTGATTCTTTTTTCAGTTTCTCATCCTGGAGAAACAGACTGAGGTTCTCCCTAGGTTTGTGCTCGGCACTCAACATGTTGACAGACAGGTGTAACCAAGCACACCTTAGGGAAAACCAGACAGAGACTGTGGAACCTGGAGAGCTGTCACAAAGGAACAAGGGAAGGGATGTGGGGAAATGGATGGGCTAGAGGAACTGGAGGAAAATTACTCCTATGTTTTCCTCATTACCACACTCTTCTGCCTTTTATAGGTATTTGAATATGTTGCTCTTGGTCCTGGTGAGCCTGCTGTGTTGACTCCTGTACTTTTGCTTCCCCTGCATGGTAGAAATGCTTGCTGAAACAAGGATGAGAGATGGGGAAAATATGTTCGTGTTGTTTGCTAGTGGGAGAATCCCTGATGTGATTCCAGGTGAACCACCTTCCAGACTTCTCAGCCTGCTGCCACACCTGAATTAATTAACTTCACAGAGATAGTTTTATTTACTGTGAGGAAGTCCCCAGAAGTCGTGCTTCTGTCTGTGTAGGATAAGGGTTTAAATCAGTCCTGCAACTCCTTCCTCATACCTATTTTCTGTTAGAATTATTGTCATCTTTATTCTCTAGGTAATATTGAGAGCAAACTGATAATTGCAGCTTTTGTATGCTGTTGGTACGATCACTTTTTCTAGGTTAAACGATTTATCATGTTTTACCACAGCCTTATAAACAGGAAAAGCCAGCCTAAAGACAGAAGGGAGATACTAATTAGAGAATGATAGAAATACAAATTTAAAGCAGCCACAGTAAGGCAGAGAATTTAAACAAAAGAGCGTCCCTTTTATTACAACCTAAGCCTTAATTATATATCCTAAGTCTTCTATTATATCCCAAGTTTAATTGCAGAAAACAGGGGATGGGAAAACTAATCCTTCATAGCCATATTTGGCAGAAGTTCTGGAATAAGATTGCCACTATAGGAGAAAGTAGGAAGTGAGCCCTGGTGAGGAGAACCTGAGAGAGATCAGGATGCTCTAACTTGGCCAAGGGGAGATGAGGAGAACCTGGAGCTGCTGCCACCAAGGAACAAGACACAGGTTAAATTGGTGAGTGCAGTCTGGATCTGGATGCCAGTGGAAGTAGCTGAGGGAGAAGCTGATGGTGAAATATGACCTGGTGATGTATTTTACAGTTTTGTCATTTAAAAAAAACATTTAACTCCTCATTGGTCATGTGTATTTGTCACAGAATGGCTTTCCAAGCTCCCAAATTGTCTGTCAGCCACCATGAATGGTGTTTGCTTGAGAGTTTATTTGAGGAAATGTTATTTCAGAGGATTGGTAGCATCAGATGATGATCTTGCAGAAGAAACATTTTTAGATTTTGAAAGGATACAGAATACAATTCTTTGTTATTTCTCAGTATTCTTAGATGATATCAAGATTTCTCTGCTAGGTGTGGGCACTCTCTCCTGCAGACAGCACCTTCTTGCTTGGTGTTGTTTCTTCTCTTCCTCCCCAAAGTGGTCACTGAGGAGGCACATATCCTACCTCAATTCATGTACAGGGTTGTGATCAGTCCTGCAAGCTGGGGTTTATTTCAGGGAATCCTGGACTTCATCTGTGTTCCTAGTTTACTTTTCTTTGTCTCCAAATACACTGGATTGTCTGGCTAGTCTAAATTGAGTCTGTTCTTGTGAGTGTGTTCATTAAGTCTGAATAATGAAAGCAACCCTTTTCCTCTTGGTTTAGTACAAACAATACAAAGAAAGCCATAACCTAGATAATCACGAAAGCTTAAACCTGAAAGTAGATTCCTCAAAGCTGCAAGAGTTAGGATGGTTTTGTGTTTGTTTGGTTAAGGGGTTTTGGGGGGTTTTTGGACTTAGTTGGGGTTTGGGTTTTGGAGGGTATTTTTGGTGGGTTTTTGTTTTTGTTATGGTTGTGTGTGTGCGTGTTTTGTTCTTGTTGTTGTTTAGGAGGTTTTTTGGTAGGGTTTTTTTTTTCATAAGAGTATTTTCTGATTATATTGTATGAAAGCCTTGGCAATTTTACCCACAGTAAAAAAGATTACGGATGCTAGTGGGCACTACATATTGAATATTTAATATGTGTCCATAGTATCTTAATATTCCAATACTTAATATTATCTGTTTTAACTCTATAGACAGAAAATTGCCCTCTGTTTTCCCTTCTCTTCAAATGAATTGACACACAGACAATTAGACATATCTCTTCCAACCTGTTTTTAAAAGCATCAGGGCCCAAGTTCATGCAAGAATGGTATGATATGGAGCTAAACTTCCCTTTTAGGCTTAGATCACATTCCTCTTCCCTCAGCTGAAGCGCCTCCAAAAGGGAGCTGGAAACCTCATACCATGCGAGAAAGCTCCTGTGGATGCTTTCCCTCTGTTGCTTCCAATGTAATTTTGGTAGATGTTTATGGTCTCCTTTAGTAGCAGCTTATATGAAGCATGGAATTGCTGAGGGAGAGAGCAGTGAGTGAGAGACTTGCGAAAACAGTGTGTGTGGAAATGAGAGAAGGTCTTTACTTCCATTTAAAGTACTGTGGATTGTTGTGTGCTCCATTCTCAGCTGACAGAGGCACTAGATAAGTCTCCATGCGACTCCATTCCCAGCTGAGCTCATGGGGACAGAGGTTTGCTGTCTTTATTCCCAGCTGCCAATCAAGGAAACAGTTTGTCTCCATTGCTGCCATCTATTCACAGACCTTCAGAGACTATAGCTGGATTCTTCACCCACAAAGCACTATGACTGTTTTATTGTAAAGAAAACGACAAAGTCTTCTGTGTTTAATATACAGTTTTCATGTCTGCAGTATAAAATGTGTCTGCAGTATAAAATGTATCTGCAGCTTTGGAACAGCAAAACCTGGGCTAATGTCTGGTATTCAAAGGCTTCTGCTGTTCTTCTTAGTGCATAGTTTTGTCCTCAGTATGGGATTTCTTTGCCAAAAATACTGGGGTGAAGAGACACCTAGCCCTCACCCTGTGAAAGAGGTTTAGAACAAGCTGCTGCTATGTCCTCCTGGACTGGGGGACACAAAGCTGTCTGGCTGACACCTTTGAGAAACAAGAGTATGTCTCCATATCTCTAGCTCCTTTGCATAATCTGTGATATCTGAATTAAGTTTCATGACATATTAACACTTTGAAGCTGAGTTAATATACTGTGTTGTATAATACATTATGTATGACTTGGGCATCAATTGTGCTGGAGCAGCAGCGGCCACAAACTTGAAAATGTCTCTTTCAGTGACAGAAATCCTAAATAATACTGAAACCAAATTCTGTTGGCATAATTTTATTTTGCATTCCTTGTCCCTTTACAGCATCTCTCACTTGCAAAATCACTCATGTTCAAGCCATCTAGCTTACTCTTCTCTCCTCCATGTACTTGTCACATTGCACATCTTTCATATTACAAATATTCCCATGGTGCTCCATGGTTAATTTTAGTTTGTAACATCAGAAGTGTTAGGATTGTGTTAGCTTTGCTGAGCCTGGGCACTATGATGTGAAAAAGAACAATGATGAGCATTAACATTTATAATAATTATGTGCTACAAAGAATAAAAAATGAAAACAACCCCCACTCTGGTTTTCCTCTTCATTTGTATTTTGTGCTCCCAAACACAGCTAAGATAGAGCTCGTTTTATCAAAAGTTGTCTTGTAAACTATACATTGGTCTGACATTGGATCCAGTATATATATAGGCAGATATTCAGTTGGAGGTTTATTGGTCTTAATATAACTCATCTTAAGCCTGATTACTTTGTTTCAAAATTAGACTCTTAGAACATATTAATTATGGACATATCCCCAGACAACATGGCTGTCCATGGGGGATTTCTGCCCTTAACTCTGATTAGTGTTAATAGGAGCTATCCATGTAAAATCCTAGAGGACCAAAAGAGAAATAGTGTTCTGCTAGCTGTGTTTTTTTATTTAGAGTATAGAACAATGCTGGGGCATTCTGGGAGGGAATTGGTAGAGTGCTTGATAGTGCCAGTCTGAAACCTTTCCTCTGTTTACATCAATACTGTAAATATTCCTATTTACAAGAGCATGCAGTGATAGGACAAGGGGGAATGGATTCAAACTGGAAGAGAGCAGGTTTGGATTGGATATTAGGAAAAATTTCTTACTGTGGGAGAGGTAAGGCACTGGAACAGGTTTCCCAGAGAAACTGTGGATGCCCCATCACTGGAAGTGTTCAAGGCCAGGTTGGATGGGGCTTTGAGCATCCTGGTCTTAGTGAAAGGTGTCCCTGCTTATGGCAGAAGGGGTTGGAACTGGGTGACCTTTAAGGTCCCTTCCAGCCCAAGCCATTCTATGACTCTGGTGAATTCCAGATCTGATAAAATTGCATCACAATACTATATCCAATATTGTATATTTTAAATTTTACTGAGAGAGTGATACTCCTTTCTGTTTGGTTGGGGTTTTTTTGCTGTTGTTGTTTTGGCTTTCTAACCTGAATTAGACATTAGGGAATACCTTTTTTATTTTTTTCCCCTGGAAGCACTGGACTGAGGAATGCTACTATTACATAAATAATGTCTACGTGACTTGGTACTGTATGCACTAGTTATTCACTTGTCATTATTGCTCTAGTTTGAATTTCTTGGGCAAAAAATAATCTCATTTGGAATTAGCAACAGGAACAATTTCCAGACAAGGGAAAGTGTCTTGTGCTAGAAGCTTGATAAACTTAGAGATTATTGAGCTTGTGTTGTCTGAGACTTCTGGGATCTAGTTTAAGCTAAGCATACAATAATTAAAAGTTTCTTAGTGATGGAGAATTTACTGCACCTTTTGACAATTCATCTCAGTAGCTCATTATACTTAAAAACATGCTTTTTATCTCCAGATTGAACTTGCAAATACTGGATTCTGTTGTGTGTCTGCCCACTAATTTAATCTTAAGAAATATCTTCTTCTTGTCTAGTCCCTTAAAGATTATAATCTTCTCTTTGAAGCAAAATATATTTAGTTCCATGTCTCAATGGAAGGAGTCTTTTTTTCCAGACCTAAGACATTCTTGTTGCTCTTCTCGGCACTCTTTCCACGCTTATTTGTTTTTATTTATTTATTTTAATTAAAGGTCCTGCAGTTTCCCAGAGGCTTGCCTGCTTTGTTCACGGAGATGTTATGATCTGCTTGGCTTCGTTCATGTGCACATCTGCAGCTGTCCTTAGCCAAGCAAGTGGTGCAGATCTTCATCCCTGCCCTTGTGGAGGGAGCTCTGACACCCCTGAACTCGTGGAAAGAGCAGGCAGGTGTTATCCAGAATCCAACTTAAAGGTTTTATTGTCTAACACCATTCAGAAGCTGCACCCAGGAATAAAGCAGGATCTCTTCCAAATGATCGTGCCTATTCTTAGCAACAGCTAAATCTTATGATCATCATGGTAGACCCGTGTGACGGGAGGGCCGTGTTCCAGGGTGGAGGTGACACGGAATGCATAATGCATGCCTTGTCATGGCAGGGGCACCTCAAGGAGGAGAAGACACAGCTTTCCAGATACACAAGGGGAAATAATAAGGTGTAGCATTCTTGCAGTTGTGCCAGCTGCTTTGCAGTCACAAGGAGGGCAACAGCACTCGTACCCAAAAACGGGAGCAACACAAGTAATTCTGTCACTTTCTGTCAGTCCCCTCTCTGCAAAGAATGCAAATCAAGCTCTAGGATTAGATGAACACTGATGCTGTCAAAGCAGGGCCCTGAAGGTGGGGAGTAAACACATAGATCCAAATAAGGAAAGTCACAGGCTTCTCACAGGGAACTGCAGGAGCTGACCATCCTCACCTGATGGCTTCCAAGCCCTGCCAGCCCAGCTTCGTGCAAGGCAGTGCTTTCAAATCACTTTACTTGATTTATTCTTTACCTTCCTGACTTGCTACACTAGTTGAAAATGTCCTTTTTTTGTATCATTCTGTTAATGAAAATGAACGAAAAGTGGGTCAGGTGTGTGTGGGGTGTTTTCATATAGAAATTAAAATAAGAAAGAAAGAGAAAAAAATCTCACCAGAGAGGCATGGATGGAAATTTATGCTGAAAACATGGTAGTGATGGAAAAGAGGCAGAGTGTGAGTGTGATCCCTCTGTCTGTGGATAATTTCTTTCAAACAGGCTGTAACAAATATTTGTGGTGTCTGAAGACATGGAAAACATACTTCCAAATGTTTGTTTTATTCTAGTTGCAGATGAATAGTTCAGGAAATCTTTATTTTCTAAATCTTCTTTTGCCACTCCATATTGTTATGACAACCCAGACACAAGAGGGCATTTCCAGGATCTTCCACTTTTCTGTCACTCAGTTTTGTTCCAGTAAACACATATGTGCATCTTCAGCTTTTACTTTTGGTACAGAAATGATTAAAGCATTCTACGTGGCCTCTCTCTTGACTTTTCATGTGGTCCTTGTTTAGGTCGGTTTCTGTTCCTGATCAAAGTTTTTATTAGTGAAGGAAAGGAGACAAACATCTTCTGAACTAATTGGCTGGGCTGTGTGTTAGCATATTTTATGATGAAATACACAGAAGTCAAGCACTGAGACTGCTCCAAAGTAAAACCAGTAGCAAAAAGCTGTGGAGCGATAAAACTCATGACACTTTCATAAAGTATGGCTTTTTAGTGTGGATGAGCTGACACTTTCCTACTATTTCATCTTTTTAGCAGATTTATTTAGTTAGGGTCAATATTGCTGCAGGTGAAATTACTGTAGGTATCATCTCAAGAAGTGGTCTCTGCAAAGACAGGCCTCAGAAACTTTGATTTCTGTATTTAGCTCTGGTTATTACAACCAAGTCACTCAGAAGGGAGCACACAGCAATTATCCATTCAGAAAGTGCATAAAATCCGAGTTGATTTTGGTTTTAGTATTTTTTAATAGTTAATGTGAACTTATGAGGTTGGGTGTTGGGTTTTATTTTGCGGGGGGGGAAGGTGGGTAGGAAGGTGGGAAAAACCCCTCACATCACGCTCTAAAACCACATTGACATAGAACTTTACTCAAGGAGGAGATGTTAATAAGTAATGAAACAAAGGCTCTTTTGTAGAGATTAAATGTACATGTGTCTAAGTACAAAGTTCACGTTGCAAAGTGCAGCTGTTTCTCTGCTCACAGCCCCAAAGCGCCGGGTTCAAAGTCTGCCTGCTTTCCTGTCACAGAGCTGACCGGGGCAAGGTCCGGCCCGAGTTCAGGGTTCAGTGTCTGAGGGCTTGCCGGCTCTGTGCTCTCTGACACGCTCGGGACAAGCAAGAGTTGGCTTAAGATTATAAGTACAAACAACAGAAACTTCCCGTCCTCTTTTCTGATGTGTCAGACTTGGTTGAAGGAGGAAGGTTTTGGAAGGAGTCGCTGAACTGTTCAATGTGCTGTGTAAGGGAGCGACCTCACCAAACCCCACGGAAGGAACGCACGAGTGGAAATAGCACCCGTTTGCATCTCCTTCCTCCTGAGGGTTATTTAAATGAGGAAAACTGAAGTAAAAGAACTAATTCTCTGTATCCAGAGAGATGAAGCTGAAGTCTTAAAAATAGAAACAGAAAAGAGAAAAGCTAGTCCGTGTGTGTTCTTTGTGTCACAGTGACAGTGTTCCACACCATGGGGGCCAAGAGAACTTAACATGTCTGGATATCCTGCTTTCAGATGCTCCTTTTTCTCCTCCTTCAGAGGCTTTTTCGAAGCTAACCCAAACTTTCTTATTCATAAGGGCTGCAAACCCCACCTGTGCAGCTTTTTTGATTAGCTGTGGTCATATGAAAGGCTGCTGTATCCGAGCACAAACCCTGAGTGAGAACGGAGACTGATGGCTGAGAGCAAAGGCTGGTACAAACACCCTTGGAGGAATTTATATTTCAGGCAATGCTGTAGTGCTATTACAGACAGAGAAAAAGTTTCCTATCTGTTGCCACATCCTTTATCAAGGAAAGGATGATAAACCATGGGTGGTAAACCAAGTCATCAGTGCTCAGTGCCCACAGCATGCTGCAGGTCTGAGCAGACTGCTATCATCTCACTTCACTGAAAGGAACATGGATGTTCTGAAAACTTTCTCAGACATCAGAGGTCTACCCCCTTTGTATCACAGTTTCTATATGTCTGGGTTCAATAAATTTAATCACTGAGAGCCACAATTAAAGCCAGGACTCAAGGAAGAACTTTAGTAGCCAAAAACATGAGTTCTGGACCAAAAGGTTTGTGTGTTTAGAAATGATGAGGTTTTTTTTCTTTTCTGCAAACATTTATAAGTCTCTCAAACACCAGAGGAGCCTTCTTCTGATGAGTTAGTCCTGTGCTTTGGTTATTATTTCAGGAATAACCTCCCACTTCTCAGCAATGTATTTAAGGAACTAACAGAGACCCTGCAGTGAACGCTCCAGACCACAGCTTGCAAGGGCTCAGATGGGTGCATGAACTACTTAGTGCTCAAAAAAGAGAGGGGGAAAAAAAAAGCAACCAAAACAATGCATTATAATGACTGAGACCTTCCTGGTAGAATGTTGAGTAGTAGAAATAACAGGAACTGCACCTGTGATGTTCCATTCCTATCCTGGATGGTGGAAATTCAGGACTATTAGTCTTTTTTCTCTTACTCTACGCTGTCTCACTGCAGTGAACAGATAAGTCACTGATTAAGTAGTCACTATTAAGTAGTAATACTAGCAGACCGTATCCATAATTAGTTCATTTGGTCTGCACTGATGCAAATCTCTGACATAGAAGCAATGGTGAGTAACATTTCCTGTTGTCTCCACTGCTGAAGTTCCACCAGAGTCCCTGGCCTCTCTGCTACGCTGATTATACCTGGCCTTGGAATCTTTGTTTCCTAAGAAACTCTGACTAGTGCCACTACCCTTCCCAGCACTTCAGGCTGCTGAAAACATACAAAAGGTGGGGAGAAGATGATAAAATTAACAGGTGTAAAATGTATACATTGCTTAGTGCACTGATAAAAGTCCTTCAGGCCACGTAGTTCTGTGTGATAACTACAGATTTGTTCCTTGGCTTGCCTCATCCAAAAAGATGAGCCCTGTCAGACTATTACCTATTGTATGGAGTAGGTTTCTTTCATTCTTTTTCTCTTGGCATTGACACATATTAACAATGATGTATTTGCAGGGGAAAGTATACTGGGAGGAAGGGGGAGAGTCCCTATAGCCCCATGGTTAGTAAGGTTTCATGGGCTAGGGCAGCAGGCTGAAGTTCAGGTGCATAGTCCAAATCAAGCAAAACAGGAACTTGGGCCAGGTTTGCAAGGTAGCAACTCTTCTAGTTGTTGGCTTTGCTAAAGTAGATAGGTGAGTGTTTGCATCTCCCTCTTGCCTTTCCCTCCCCCCATTTACATGACAGCCTTCTGTGCCTGTGTCACCTGGCTTCAGTTAGAAATACAAGAACAAACACGAAAATTACTCACAGGTCAATTCTTGTTTTCCTTTTAAAATTTCTTTTCTTTTGCTCTCACTTCTATTAACTTTTTAAATTAAATTTTTGTGTGTGTATATCTGCTATTGTTTCAAATTTATTATTTTTTTTCCCAGCAGACTGTTTGAGCATCATCCCATCTGTTGGCAACCTGAACCAAGAACCAGATCCTAGAGTAGGACTGTGCTGTACTACTTGGTTGGAGTTCTTCTGGGATCCTAGTATTGGGAGAGACTTAACAGGCAAGTAGTTTATTCAAGATGCTGAGACCCTTAGGAGATGAGTCCTATTGTCATCTGTCCTTTGGAAAAAAAAAAGAAAAAAAAAAAAAGAAAAGGGGTATGCACACAAATATGGCTTGCAGGATGTTTTTATTAATCCTGAAACTAGTACCTTTCCACTAAGAGAATGTGCCTTGGAATTGTTTTCTTCTTAGCTGACACACTCCCCAGTCTGTATTTTGAACCCCTTCAGGTAAGGCTGTCAGAAAAGCCTTCCTTCCATCTAGCTCATGCAGATTCAGATGTCTTCAGAAAACAGAAGGGGATTTCCTTGGCTGGAATAGTGGAAGAAAACGAACCAGAATAGTCCAATATTGGATTGGCACAGCTGCCCTTGGGATAACATTTTTGTTTGCTTCCGATTATTTTTTTGGTTTTGCTCTCCTTTTCAGAAATTTCTGTTCTGGGTGTCTTCTCCATTTATTGTTGTCCACACTGGAGTGGTAGAGCAAGAGGGCATGTCTACAGCTGTTCTCCTGGGGTAGTTAAGGCAGACTTTCCACCACCACTTGCTTCCTCCCCATGTAGGTTGTGTTCGATCAGCAAGAATGTGCTTGTACGGATACTTAAAATGCTCCGTAGCGCAAATTAACATCTATCATTTGCTGTCATATTTATGCAAAAAAACAGTTTGTGAACTAAGACTTTACATAATTTTTAAAATATTGTATTTCAAATAAAATATGAATGTGTTCTGGGTGAATGTTAAAAACGGTAGAGATCTTTCAGTAGTTCACTGCTTTATATGTTGGTAATAATGAAACTAGTACACCTTGGACTAGTGACACAGATTGTTACAAAATTAGAATGAAAGAGTGAATTAAAATGAAGTTATTTTTATATGTCTAACTGTATTTGCTATGTAAGGCCTAACAAACTTCTTCAAAAGAGATGCTCAAACAGCAATGCTGTTTAGCTCCCATTCAAGTTAAACCTTTCATGGGCAAGAACCTCAGGTTTTTGCACTCCAGTCCTAGAGCATGGCCTGCACTATGTAAAATACTGATTGAAAATACACTTCTCTAAGATAAAAAAATTAGTAAAATCATCATATCTGCCTACAACCTGTTCATTACGATATACTGGAGAAAGGTTCGAGTCTTTCTTATGAAAAGATGTTGTTCCTTTTGGTCTTTCTGTCTGATAAGAGATTCCATATGAAAACACAGATTTGTATTGTTTCTGTGTTAGGTGGAAGGTTCTGCATGATCTCTGTGTTGTCTCGACCTGGGCACTGGTTTGCCATATTTAAGGGTAGAGATGAGTAGTTTATTGTGGAGATGCTGGCTTTAAAGTCAGGGTTGAGATTGTGGTAGAAGCTTTTGGTTTACTATCTCAATTCTCAAAAAAAAATCATCTCAATAAACTGCCACCTACAGCAGGAGTGATTTAAATACCTCATGATATTGTGGCTGGAAAAGGAACAAATGTAGAAGGATCTTCTGGAGTTAACACAGAATTTATTTCTTGCCAGTGTTACTTTTAGCTTGTTCTTCCTTTCTCTAAGTCACTCTCACACTCTGGGATTGATCCTTTGTTCCTGCTCTTGTTCCCCAAAGTGCTCCCTGCCTGCCTATCAGTACGGACGTGTAATTTTCATCTGTGGAGAATTTTCTAACTTTTTAGTCATAACTGAAAATTTACGTGCTCAGTTCAGCTCGATGAATTACATGACAAATCTGCAGCACTGCAGACGCCATCGGGGAGACAGAGAGACTGGCCGTCTGTCTTGCCAAGTATCTCAGCAATCCGAGGACAGAATAAGCTTCCTAATGCGCGGCGTATGTGACAATGAGCTGTGTTGACTTTTTGATATATACGGGTACAAAGTTCCTCCTGGAGATTTTGTTTCCGAATGAGAATTTGACGCAGCTGGGTATCAACACTGTGCTCTCATATCTGTCGGAGAGGGACAGGGAGGGGAAAACATTAGGGCACTTCTGGGTGTTATCAGCTGTGCTGGTGGGTGCTGTGAAGACCAAAGAGGAGTGAGTGTATTTCTCACAGCCCTTAAGGTGTGCTTCTGTATGGGAAGGCTATGTTTGATAATGGGACGTCAATGCTCACCAATTAGCTTTTACTTATTTACATGAATTATACGCTATTTTGATATATTTGTTTTTATTTCAAAACTTTGTGCTGTTTTTTATGCTGGATTTATAACAGCCCCATGCATTTATTTTCTGTGTTGACAAGCAAACTTGCTTCCTTGTAAGCAGATGAATTGTTTACTTTTCAGACAAAATAAGAACATATTCTTTGGAATTATAGCATGATCTGGTCTGGCTGAGAGACTGCTAGGTAGACATTACATAAACAACAGGTGTTCAAATTTATTGCTATGGCTGAAATAGCATTTGCTGAAATATAAATAAAAATCTTAGAGAATGCATGAAAGATTTGAAAATGTGTCCAAAAATTTTATTCATATCCCATTTCGACAGCTCATTTCACATCACAGTGAAATTGTTTTGGCTTACTTCATTTCAGAAGAAGTGGAGACAAGATAAAATAATTTGTTATTTTCTGTTATATGATGTATTTTTTTCTTTTTCCAGGAAAGATCATTGAATTAAATATAAGCCAACTGATTTTCCATGGATTTCATTTGAACTTCAAATTTTAGGTCAATAAGACTTTGATTTCTTTTTTCAAAATACCTAATCAATTTATGTGAGGGATAAAATGTAAGTTTTAGCTTTAGTCTCCATTTTCTATCTCTAATATGTTTCTGAATGGACTCTTTTAGTCTGGAATATTAGTGATGCAGGGCTTACTTATCTTGACTGCTACCAGTAGTCAGTCACTGTTTGGGCATGTGGTGAAGTGAAGCTGCTGAGGACAAGGACCCACCCACGGAAGACAGGAGAAAACCTGGAATTGCAACTTAGAAAGGCTTGGGTTGGAAGGGGTCTTAAAGATCATTTAGTTCCAACCCCCCTGCCATTATGAAACTGGCCACTCATCTTTCTTGTAATATAATGATGCTGGCAAAATCACTTTAAATCCTACAATTATTTTTCATGTCTCTGTGGAGTTCTAATTGTTGTTAGGTTTTGCTTTTCTGTGTTTGTCTCCCTTATTTCCCTGCTTTGCCATTGACTTTTGTGGCAAGGAGCTATTTTAAGACTGTGGTTTTCAAAAACACATCCTGTATTTCTTAAGCATCAGCTCAGTGAATCTTCCTTTGAGCTGCAAATCCATTCCAATACTCCGGATTTTAGCCAGGGCCACAGGGCAAAACCCTTGTGTTGCACAAAAAACCCCCAAAAAAGCCAAGGGACTTTTAATGATCAAGCAGAGATGATAGGACCTTGGCATATGAAAAACCCTGAAGTAGTAAATCAAAGCAGGCTGTCTTGAGTGTAGTAATATTTCTATGCTAATAAATTAGTGTCATAAGTGATTTGTCAATAAGATGTAGAATATGCTATGAAGGAAGTCAGACAATATTTTTCTTTTACATAGAAAAATAGGGTGAGGTCATAGCAAAATCCTCAACCTGATTTTTTTTCCTAAGTAAGATGTGGGTGGTCTACTGACTGCACTATTTTTGCATATTTAAATACGCAAAAATATATGCCTAAGATATCCTTATATACCTAAGCAAGATTTAACCATTTGGAAGAGTTTGAGAACTGCAGTGGCAAGGACCCTCAGTGCTGTAGCAGAGAACACTCCAGTCCAGGGATATGCAGAACTTGTGAAGCAGCAGCTCCAAAACTTGCTTGACCCAAGCTGTACATGTGGATATGGTGAAGTTCATGTCTCATTCCACCTTTCTTCTCAGAGATGTACCTCATAGCTGCCCCTTTCAACAAAAACTGCCTGCCCAAGGAATAGTGACGTTGATATCTGTACATAACTATTCCCTCACACACATAGCAAACCATGCCTGTCTCTCTCACAAATTCTCCAAACTCTCATGCTAATGCAGTGCAGACAAGAACTCTTGGTCCACAGCCATGAACAAAACAGATTTGCTGTTTAAAGGGATGTTAGGCACCAGTCCTGAGGAACCACGGCAGGAAGGAATTTGAACTTGGGCCAGTGACTGTGTTGGGACCAGTACTGTTTAATATCTTCATCAATGGCAGTGGGATCAAGTGCACCCTCAGCAAATTTGCAGACAAAGCCAAGCTGTGTGGTGCAGTCGACATGCCTGAGGAAAAGGATGCCACCCAGAGGGACCTGTACAAAGTCCAGAACTGGACCCATTTGAACCTCGTGAGATTCAACATGACCGAGTGAAGAGTTCCCAGTACCAATCCAGGCTGGGGGATGAACAGATGGAGAGCAGGCCTGCCAAGAAGGATTTTGGGAGTGCTGATGGATGAGAGGCTGATCCAGCCATGTGCCCTGGGAGCCCAGACACCCCCCGTGCCCTGGGCTGCACCCAGAGCAGTGTGGGCAGAAGGGCAGGGAGGGGATTCTGCCCCTCTGCTCTGCTCTGGTGAGACCCACCTGCAGTGCTGCCTCCAGCTCTGGGGTCCCAGCACAGGGAGGACATGGATTTGTTAGAGCGAGTCCAGAGGAGGGTCCTGAAGATGGTCAGAGGGCTGGAGTACCTCTGCTGTGAGGAAAGGCTGAGAGAGTTGGGGTTGCTCAGCCTGGAGAAGGGTCTGGGTAGACCTTATGGTGGCCGTTCGATACTCAAAGGGGGCCTATACGAAAGATGGAGATAAACTTATTAGCAGGGCATCTTGCAATAGGACAAGATGCAATGGTTTTAAACTAAAAGAGGGTAGATTCAGATTAGATATAAGAAAGAAATTTTTTATACTGAGGATGACAGAACACCATCACAGATTGCCCAGAGATGTGGATGCCCCATCCCCATCACGTTGGACAGGGCTCTGAGCAAATGGGTATACTGGAAGATGTTCCTACTCACTGCATGGGAGTTGGACGAGGTGACCTTTAAAGGTCCCTTCCAACCCAAACCATTCTACTTATCTTTTGATCTTTTGACCCTTCCTCCACTGCTACTTCACGCATACAAAATTACAGGTGGAAGCCCAGTCTAACCATTTGGCACTGCTCTCTGCAGTGATACTAAGAAAAATACTTAGGAGGGTAAAAGAATTATTAAAATTCTTAAGATCTATACCAGTGCAACTTTGATCTGCTTTGTTTAATTCATTCCCACCTTTAACAGATCCAGAAGTTCCATGTTTGTACAAAATTTAGAAGTGTTATGTGGATGTAATGCCTCTGGAACTTTCTGGTTCAGCAGCAGAAGAAATGGAAGCCTTCTGTTAATCTACTTAACAAGTATGATACTGAGAAAAGAGGTTCCATCTTTCTAAACATCCAGAGTTTGGAAGGGAAAAAGGCCGCTTTATTTGCCATGTTTTTCAAGGAAAACTTACTTATCTGTGAAAAGGTCTTCTTTTGTAGTAGTAGGTCAAGTTCCCTGAGTTTGGACCTGCTAACCAGAGCACATCAGCCAGTGGCTCAGAAGCAGGTCTCTGAGGCAGAACTCCAGCACATCTTTTCACATCTCATAATATATATTTGCAGAACTGCCTCTGCATTGTGCCCGGTGATTGCAGTTTCTTCATGTGGGTTTCTGATTTCAGGTCGTGATTCCTGGGCAGATGCTTATTCCTATCTCTAGCTGCTGACCCTTGGTTTGACTTTCTGGTTCCTGATTTTTGGCAATGAACATTCAGCTGCATTCCCAGTTCTGGACATGGGCCTTAAACCTTTGGGCTGAATAGCCTGGGCTCCAGCCCGTAATCCTAGATGGCCACCAGGTCAGCTGTAGTAGACTGTACTCTGATTTATTCAATAACAAATGAACTCTAAGAGATAAGTTTGGGTGGTGCTTTATTTTAATTTATTACAACTACAGCTATTTATTTGTAAACTGGTTTTCTATCTGTATTTTGCTAGATTGCTAGATCTGAACTTCTACTTTCCATTAGTTATCATGTTGAGCTAATGGCCATTCTTTCTTTGGGGAGAATATCCTCATATCTGAGCCAGTGGAGCAGGTGAACAGAACTGTTAACATATATAAAAATTTCAAATTGCTGGCTATGAGTTGAATAAATTACACCAGAAAAGGCAATAGTGTCAGAACTTCTATTTTGTTTCTATATGGAATGTTTTAAACTTTACTGATATACTGTATGCATGGTCTGCTTTTTCTTATGGGAGTTCATAATGTCATTCCAGCATACATGTCATAAAAGTGTAAATAGACACTCAAACAGACACTCAGACCTGTTGGAATGTCATGACTGAAACTTGATGAAAATATGAGTTATGAAGTTCACAAAGTATGAAGATAAATTTCCAGAAAGAGGAAGAACTGAAACTTATAATGTGTGCTAAATGTTCAGGTGGAAGAAGGGTCAGATTGCTTTGGCAGGAGAATAAATGGAGAAGGAGTACGAAGCTAAAATGAACTTAAGTTAATCAGTTACAAGTAATATGGAATAGGCATTAATGTGAATCTGAGTGAAAAGATACCTGCTTCTAGATATCCTATATATGCTACATGGTTTATACACAAAGTTGTTGTAGCATAGACATTTGTATACATGTGGTCAACAGAAAATAAAAGTCACAAGGTCTAGGTGAATTTTATTTCATTTTGCCCATCAGAAGTTCAGGGATGAAAAGGTTCCATGTTGATGCAATGCTTTTGCTTTGTAATATTTTGATGATGTTAGTTATCCAAAATTAAAGTAATAAATGATCCATCCTGTTTCTATGTCAAAATGTGACAGTTGTCAACCTAGGAAAAGCGTGCTTGTTATTTTGCTGTAGCTAAAGGCAAGTTATACTATAGTCTGCTGTTCATGGCTGTTTCATACAAACATGAAGCTTTCTTAATTTTAGAGTTTAAATCAAGGCACATCCATATGGAAACAGAGTAAAATTTTTATTAAATTATACAAAGTTCCTTGCTAAATGTATCTCCTTATGCCCTTTGACAAGAGGAATTGTCCTTTTACTAGAGTAGTTTTTCTCTAAATACTTTTTTTCCCCTGAAGCAGGCAAGATCAAATAAGGGATAGCAAGATGTTTGTAGAATTTAGCTAAGACCTAATTGAGCTTCTTAGTATAAGTGAAGAGGATGGTGGAAGCAGCAAGTTTAGTGTATTACTTTGGTGTGTTTTTTCCAAATTGGTCATGTGTGTTAATAAGGTTTTACATACTTTTGTTAAATTAACAGTTCAGAGAAAGAAATCTGGTGAAATAAGTGCCTTCAATTTGTTGTCCAGTTAAAATTTGTTAGTGTAAAAAGCTACAGCAGAACACCAGGGCACAGCTTTTATCTAAACTGAGAATTTTTACTTAGTATAAAGCTCTTTAATGGAACTGCCCGTGAACTTGTGTGACATTCACCATGTGTAATGATAGCTTTTTTTTTTATCCCTCTCCAAATGAATTAAAAATGGAAAGTACTTCCAGTACCTCTTGGTAAGTACCAAGAAGTCAGATCCCTTGGTACCACAGAGGTTCTTTCTTCATTACAGACAGGTAGTTTCCATTATTCACACTGGGTACCATTTCATTTAAAGTCCCACCATGACTTAAAAAGCAAGATATTAATGAGAGGTGTTACTGGAGTGCTGTCTTTTAATTTGATATTGTTCGATCCAGCTGTTTTAAAATTTCTAAGAATAAAGCTTCCATTACCTTACATTAGACAAGATTTTTATGGGCAAGAACATCTAATTCTTGTCTAGTTTCCCTTGATAGCAAATTGCCTTTCTTAAATCTTCACCATTTACTTCTAGGTTAATCCTTTTGCTTTGCTTTAAATAATTTCTCTGACTCCTTGATATCCATACATTGCAGTTAGTTATATATAGGTATTTTTCATGCCACCCCCATCCACTTAGCTGGTGAGTAGCCAAGTAATACATACTTAGCACTTTTAATTTTACCTCATAAATCAATCATTGTAGCTGCAAAATCAGTTACATTTTTTTCTTAAACCATCTTTCAATACAAAGAGTCCATTATGCATGTCTGTGAATAATATATTAACTCTGTGGTTTAAATTCATAAACAATGTTACACAGTCAACTACATAAAATTGCTCACTTTGAAAATTTTATAACTACAATTTCTATAATAGCAGCTAAAAGACAACAGCATTAAGCCCAGCATTGTCTCACTGAATTGCCACTGATAAAGCAGAGGCCTCTTCAATGTGCAATTATGATAGAGGGAAAGCCTATTCCTTGTTACAGATTTATTGTTTTAAGTACTTTTCCAAAGGTTTTCATCTTGTTTTGTATTGCTGTGCACTAGTGGTGTAAGACAAGATTACTTCAGTGAATGGCTTTATTAATATAAGGAAATACTACTAAAGATTTTTTTAAACTGAATTTAAAAAATATCTTTTTCACTGTGCTGTATTCTCTAACAGGTTGTTAAAAAAAAGATAAAAATTCCTTCTTTACTAATTTTGCTCTTTTGCCCTTGGCAAACATTTCTTTTTCTCTTGGGATGGAGATAGAGATAGAATGAATAGCAGGATCTACAAGAAAAGACATCACAATCCAAAAGAAAAGGAAGCATGTCTATATGTTGTTAGTTATTCCAAGTTTGAAGACGAAACTGGGATCCAGATTCCATGTGCTAGACAGAGTGTGAATGTCTCTGGTGAGGGTATTCCTCCTGTATTATATATAGCATGTTTAGATAAGGCAGAGAAAGAGTTGAAAAAGGCATTACCATTCTTTCAAATCTGGGAAACTGAGGCAGGAAAAGAGATGAAGCAATCTGTCCAGTATGACAGAATTCGGCAGGAGAATCAAGAGTGTAAGCTCCTGCCTCCTCGCTGAACTGATCTACAAGACTATTTATTCTATAATCTGTTTTTATGCTCTTATCTATTTAATCTTCCCCTCATACCAATTTTTGTAAGTATGTCTCCACAGAGAACTCCAGCATAAGAAATGTTTCTGCAGATGAACCCTGAGGTTTTATAGTAACACTGTATAATCATTACACGGGAGGTACTCGGCTCTAAAATGGTGCAAATTACCATCAGGAGTGAATCATTTGAGCCCAGGGAAGGAAGGCTTGCTCTCTGCCTCTTGCCTCCTTGCCATCGCTCACCGTCCACAGCAGCCGCTCCCGTGGCATTACATAATGTCACATATGTTCATCCAGATTGCCAGGTCCTGCTGCGGGCAGGGGAGGCACCATAAAAGGCACCCCCTCACCCTCCTTCTGCTCCCATGGGCACGAGAATCCCACTTGGGGATTTTCCTATAGGGCTTTTGGGAGGCTTTGGGCCAGGCTTCGTGCTTCCGTGCGGGTGGGTATTCCTGCAAAGCACAGCGAGGGGAGAGATGCTGGCAGCCCATCCCATCACCCACCTCCCACCCCATGGCTGGGCTCCCACAGCCCCCCGGAGCAAAGCGGTGCTGAGGGGCTACTGCCTGTGCTCCCCTTTTTCCCAGTGCTGCTGCTAAGGAAAGGCTGCACACCAGCTCCTTTCTTAGCCTGCCTCATGCCTCTCCTGTCCATTTTCCCGTTTTTCCTAAGTTAGCACTGCCTTCCTGCCACCTGCATATTCACACACAAGGGCTACATGGTCAAAAATTCATGTCTTACAGCCATCCTTAACCTTTGCTGCATAAAAAGTATGAGCCATTCATGAGTTGGACTCGATAATCTTGTGGGGCCCTTCCAATTCAGAATATTCTGTAAAATATATGTGAAAAAATAAACCAGGGAGTTATCCCACGGCTTATAACTGTGGTATAGAAATACACTCAAATAAAAGCTTGGGCATGGAATTAATACATTTGGTACTCTACCACTTGAAGTAAAACACAGCCACTAGCTCTTTAGCATGGTGTACCTGTTATTTCACAGGTTATTTGTTTAAACTGAAGATCCCACCACTTCTTAAGTGTGAAACTCCAAATCTGCTACAGTTCCAGATTTATAAAATGGCATTATAGAGAATATAGGCCTATTAATTCTACAGCCTAATTTCTGATTAGATTTTACAGCACCTCTGATTAACTGCATAGATTTCACCCATTAAAAATGATGACAATTCGGTTCTGTCATTTTAAGTAGAATTAAAGAAAGTATTGCCAAGTATGATAATATCTTATGAAAAAAAGAACCAACATTTATTTATATATATAAATATATAAAAAATTAAAACAGCCCAGGACCATGTTATTTCTCTATAGGAAAATTGCACTTGCCAAGACAGTGGGACTGTTACCTGTTAGTGCAGTCAAGAGCCTGTGGGTCTCACAGCTGACATCAAAAGAAATTCTCCATCCAGGCTGAGCAGGTTAAGTAATGTCTCCTAGCACAGTTGTGTAATTGTCTGCTGGCAATTAAAAGAGCCTGCTAGAGCTGATTAAGGAAAAGTGTAAAGTAAACTTTTCTATCAGAAAAAGGTTTTGTTAAAAATGAAAATCTCTGCAATGTCTATGCCTTGTTCTAGAGGAAACTAAAAAAAAAGGTTGGTTCTTTTTTGTTTGTTTGTTTAATATGAAAAAGGAATCCAGCACTAAAACAGTCTGTTCTGGACTTTTTTTTTTTTTTTACATGCAAACTTAAAAAATCGTCCCCAAAATAAAAATGGATATCTAGTAATATGAAAATAAAATTTCCATTTTCTTTACTGTCAATTTTAAGTTTGGGGAAGGGGCTTCAAATCTGGATTTGAAACAACGCCAGGTTCTGAAACCAGACATAAAATGACATTCACACTTGTAAGATGACTTTCTATTTGCATTTGTAGATGCAAGGTACGTTTTTTAGCTCTGATTTGCTACACTAATCCTGTTGACTTCGCTTGAAAAGAATGGCATCTTTCCCACTAACTTTATTAGTGGCAGGATTGGGCCTTGATGCAATACCTCATGTCACAGCAGCAAAACTTGTTGCCAATAGTCTGTCTCAGGGGAGGAGATTTCCAGTAACTGCTCCCTGAGAACTATTCTAAAAATGCAGCTTTTTTCTGTCCAGCCATTGGGATAATGATATATGCCATCCCTGAAGAGAGGGGCATTGACTGAGCTGCATTGATGGCACCAGAGGTCCCTGCTGGCTTGTTCACTAAACAGAACTGGCAACTGACTCTGAAGATAAAAGTTCTTGACGTTTTTCCAAGCTGGTGGAATGGAGCTGAGTGACACTTAGAAATAAATAGAGGAGGGAATAGTATGATCTTGAATGACAGAGGGGCTTTCATGAAGTACTTTCATGGGGGAGATGTGGGATGTGCTGTTCCAGGCTTGAGTCTAGGGGATTTGTTGACAGTTGGATAATGTGCGTGTTTGCTACCAGGAGGATGAAATGTGGAGGAAAACAGAGGGAAAAGTTCCAAATGAATCCTTTATTCCCACTTAAATGGTTAAAACCAAAATGCAACAATATATCTTTTCTATCCCAGTAATCGACTCTACAAATTGTCAATCTCTTTGGAAATCTATTAGAAGAATGTTCTCTCTCCTGACAAGGAAATGTACTTCATGCAAAACATTTGTCATTTGTCTGTTATCATAATTCATGATCTTATCCTTCGTTCTGCTCCTTGTTTAAGAAAACAGAAATGGTACTTTTAACCTGACACTTCAAAGGTAAAAATATTGTGAAGAGGTCCCCATTCTTTTTCTTCTCATCTCTGATCTCAGCCAAAGCCTTTGAACATCAAAGTGGCTCAAAGTTTGGGGCAAGTTCTTAGGGATCGGGTTGCAAGAAAGAAATCAATTGAATTTCCATGTTTGTATTCAACATAGACCAGAAAAAAGTATTAATATTCAAGAATAGTTTAATTTAATCACTTACAACAATTAAAAGAAGTTGCTGCTTAATCTTTTGCTCAGTACAATGAGGCTCACTCATTCCATTGTATTGCTGTGAAAAATCCTTGACTTCTGTCAGTCAGAAATTGCAGGAGAAAATTCCTAACCTAGGAATTACAAAACAATTAGAAATTAAAAAATTAATTCCCCAAACAAAGAATGCTGTCATTTTAATTACAGTATCACACTGTCATGTAAAAGGTTAACACTTAAAAAATGAATCTTGTACCATCCATCTATTACCTCTAAGCAAGTCTCATTTTCACATTAATTTTTGTAGGGTGCCATCTAAGTTAAATACTTTTCATCTCTCTCAGTTTATCTCTAGATGTATTCTCATTACAGCAGTCACTACAGCCAAAATATTTTAATCTTCAGTATAATCCCTGTAGGCTCATATTCTTAGCTACAAGTTTACGAGTTCTACAACTGCTCTTTTCCTTTTAAACAGTGGCACTCCTTTGTGCAGCAACTCTTGCTCTTGTAAGGACATTTTATAAACAAGTGAGTTCTGGAGTCTGTTGTGAAATTACCTTCGTTGTCAGTGCTAGAGAGTCAAAAATCCTCCCTCTCCCTACTACTCACCTTTGAAGTTCTGTGTTCTTGGGAAAGGTTCTAATAGCACTGTTCTGGTAGGTTTAATTTCTGGTTATTCTTTTTATTGCTGATAAGAACACATTTTACATAAAAAATAAAACATGTTAGTCCTAAAACTAGGTCCCTTCTCAGATTTGCATGACCACACCTGGGTGTGCAAAGCTGAGGGACCACAAGAATCAGTGATCAACTCTCCAGCAAAAAGGGATGCCATCAGGAAAGCCAGTAAGGTGGGCCAGTGACTCTGTAATATGACTGCTTCTGGTTTAGGCTATAGTATGTTTTGTTATAGAGAGTTTTCACTGATTTCAGTGGCACCACCCTTAAAGGTTCTTGTCTAAATGAGGTTGCCTGAAAAAACACACTGTTCTCTTGTTTGCCAGGGCAGGCTTGTAGGTTATTTCTTTATTTATTAGTTAATAGCAAAGAGTTTTTTAACAATTTAGTTAAAATTCTTACAAATTACTAAAGGACGAAAATAAAGTTAAACAGCTCTATGTTCCATGGCAGCTGATGGATGTAGCACCTTCATGAGCCAGAACCCCTCAGAAAACAAGACAAACCTTGTACAGCTTGTGGGATGCTCAGACCATCGCCAGGCACAGCAGTCCAGACTGCCTCTGTGAGCCCGAATCCTCTGATCAACCTGACAGAAGGGCAGTGGCATGTGAGTGCTTTGTCCAGAAGAAAATCAAAGTTTCCAAGGAAATAGTTTTATTTCAATATATGGGATATATCCATAGTGCACAAACGTTGGGATTCAGGAGCTGAAGAGTGCTTCTGAATCTGCCAGTTGGGATATATCACCTGTTTCTGAAATATATACAGGACACAAGGAGAAAGCCATCACCCAGTGCCCATGCAATAGCTTTAAGAACATGAGTAGAGAATATATGGGTTTACATCCTATTTTTTTTTCTAAACTCAGTGATAAAGCTTCCATTACCTTAACTTGGTAGAATCAACCCCCTGACAAATATATCTTAGTAATAAGTCAAAGTTCATGAAAAACTTGGTAATGAAAGAGCAGTAACGGCTTAAATAGATTTTACGGTGTATAAGTAGCCACTGGGAGAGAACAGCAGGTAAGGAACAGGCATTAGACTGTACAATACTTGCTCTGGAAACGGAACTTGCTACAAAATGAAATTTGATAATCGGCCTCATCGGCGGATCAACAAGCTGGGCATTAAAATAATCTAGCCTAGGGAACATAAAAGCATGAGTGAGCAATAAGCAAAGCACATTTAGTTTGACTAATAATAGGAAACCCTAATCTTTTGACTGCAGTGCTGAAAGAAGAGCTTGCAATCAAAATAGGGTTTTTAACCAATGAACCTGAGTTGAATTTTAAAGATGGGTTAGAAGTTCAAGTGGGCTTGGGTTGATGGCAAGAGCCAGCCATGAACAACTCAGGATTTTTTCCCCTGGTTTTAACTGAAGAAAATTGATGCTTGTAGAGGCTTTTATGCTTACCAGCTTGTCAATATGGTAATAGCATAGCCTGAAATTGCTGGTTTATTTGACGGGATCTGCATCTTGTCGGCAGAGAAATGAAATCCAGCATCATGCCAGTGAACAACCCTGCACACAGGCAGCTTTGGATTGCTGAGTAAGAACGGGGCCAGAATGGAACCCTACAGAGCACGAGAAATAAATGCTCTAGGAGAAGGACACAAATTACCCTTGAAAATATAATGCAGGTAACTGTTGGATAAATATGATTTAAGCCAATTTAGAACTGTGCCAAACAGGAAGATAAAGTTCCTCAGGCATTCAAGAAGAACATTAAGATCTAGCAAAATGAAAGTAGCTAGAGAATGAATGCCTGTCTTTAGGAGAAGGTTACATCTCATTACTGTCTTGCTGAAAATTTTAAATAGTAAAAACCTCACCCAAAATATAGAGTCTTATTCACATGTCGTACCTTATCCATACTCACTGAAGCCAGAAGCAAATCCTTTATGTATTTTGGTGATGTTGGTTTCTGGGAATGTAAAATAAGAGAAATTCATGGAGGGATTTTACGCTTTGTGTTGTGTGCACCTCTTGCATTCTGGATCCCAGCAACTAAATAATGCTTATTGCTGCTATTTTTCATTTAGCTCAGGAGAGACAATAAAAAGACAATTAATCCTAACAAGTGGGTGAAACGTTCTGCAAATCATGATTTTTATCAACTTTCAAGAATTTGAGAAAAATTCAACAGATTTCTTTTTATCTTCTGGTTTATAGATCTTCTTTCTACCAGAAGCATTCTAACAGGATCAGAAAATGTTGATGCAAATGTTCACTGGTATTTCAACTCTCAGAGAAAAGACAGGGGAAAGAAAGAATGAATACTCATAAGAGAACGGCTGTGCAGTGGGAGGAAAAGTTGAGTATTCTCCTCTTTTGCAGTGCCTGGACCATGCAATTTATCCCACAAATTAAAATAAAATAATAAAAATTTTTATTTGGTGTGAAGGTGGGAACTGGAAAAAAGCTGATGAGTCATAGAAAACAGAATTACATGTCTTCATGTTATGATTTACACTGTGTTTTACTCATAAATCCAAGTACAGCTTATTACTGGAATCGCAGTACATCGCTGATACTGGGAAAGAGAATTTCAGTAGAGAACAGTGACAGTCATAATATAGTAAATTGTTTATGCTTTTTTTTAAAAATGAAAATAAATTTAAAAATCTGTTTACATTTAAAGGAATAACTCTGGAAAACACATAAAACTATTTGTTTAAAAAAATCCAAGAATTTATCTGATTTGTTGTGTCACTCATTAGCTTTCTTTAAGCATCTATATGAGTGACATGACAGACATGAGACAGGCATGAGATGGCATGAATAGAAAATTATGAGTAACTAGTACATAAAGGGGCTTGGGAGAGGTGAAAAAATGTTTATGGATTAAATTAATTTTGTTGTCTCGACCTGGCCAATTTAACTGCTTATTAATGACTTGTTAACTAATTTGAATAGTGATCACCTTTTCAAGAGTTTAATCTGCTCTAGGCAAACCACACAGACACCTCTTTTTTTCCAAACACATTTTTTCAAGAAACTGTTTTTGTACATTTCTGTTGGGAGGCAATGGGCCCAGCCAGTAAAACACTTAAGAGTTATTAGGGATATAGAACATAACATCCTTCAGAAGATGCTTGTAAGGAGTTGTGTGAGTCCTTACCCTTATATTAAGAAAGTTAGCAATAGTATCAAGGGTTTCAGTATCATTTACATTAAAGAAGGGATTTTAGGGGATGGTATAATTTGAAACAGATTTTTCAGAAAAACATGGATTTTGTATGTGATGACAGTATTCTGCTTAAACAAAATAACAAAACAAAGTAAAAAGTAGGCACAGCAGGTTAGACAGAATTCAACATGAAAACATTTGAAATATTTCCTTTTCCTGCTGCTTGACCACATGATTCCTCATATATGGAAAGAAGTGAGAAGCAGGAATCCCTGGGAGTAAAAACTCCTTCTCCCTCTGTAAGAGGAGCTTCCAAGTTCAGGCTTCTTGGAGTATTTTATCATGGTGACAACATTAAGGTCCTAGCTTCTCAAATAATTTGTATTGTGGGCAATAATTGCATTAATATTGGAGGACTTAAAATGTTGTTTCCAATCCAAATAAACATGAAACTAATCTTTCAAATTGTTAACAAAATGTAGTTATTTTCTTCACTTTAAAATACTTTCAGCCATTGTAATGCAGCAAAATGGATGTTGTTCAAATCAAGAATGTAACTCATTGCTAAGTAATCAAAACTCAGAATGAATTCTCTTTTCCACAGAAAATACTTTTACCTTTTTTTTTTATCTCGTATCAGACAAGAAGAAAAAAGATGCAATTATTTCATAGTTAGAATGACATATATAGAAACAGGGTATAGTATCCGCTCTTTGTAAATAGAAGTATCCTCACACGCTCCTTTCAAAGCAAGAGTAATCTTGGCTGGGCAGTTGTCTAAAATATATGCAAAAAGTGGCAAGGGAAATTCCCCAGCTCCATGAGGGGATATATGTGAATAAAACTGTTGCTTTCTGGTTTATGATGAGTTGAGTCACTTCTCTGCCTTGACAGTTTTATGTCAGATGTAAACTACTGGATTTGTTATATATCTAATATTTAGTGAGGCTAATGCCTCCTAATAAAACCTAGATATTTGTGTCCTAATAAAAATATGCAAAGATATATAGTGGGATCAGTTATAAAAGCACAGCTAATACGATTCTGATAAGCTCATCATATAAAATACAATCGAGCAGAAACTTATCTAAGCTTACGTGGCCCAGTGATTTGAGTTGCTTAAGTTTTTTGACACACAATTTAAATGGATTTTTTCTGTAGGTGTCTGTAGGTAAACAGAAACACTAATCACTTGAGACTATATCCGTGATGTTAGGCAGGTAAGCACCAATTTTTTTTGAGAATATTTAATCCTCAGAAATGTGACCAAGTTTTCAAACAGTCCCCTTTTGGGTACCTAGACAAAGAAGCCAGGTTTTCTTCAGAATTTCATAGTTGTACGTAAGCTAATATGTGGGGAGGGAAATAATATTTAATAAAAATACATGAGATGCATAGTTTAGCTTAACACAGCAGTTTCATGTACTTGAGTCAGAGCTTCTAGTATCAATTGTACTAAAGAATATTATTGCAATTTTAGTATCTAATTAAAGTGTTCGTGTATTTAAAAACGTTTGCCCAGTACCTGTATTATTTTGAAGGGCAAACATAGGACACTTTAGCTTTATCTTTTGTAGGTGCTTCCTAATGGTCCTTTATAAAACTGTATTCATTTGCAATGTGGTACTGGCTGCCAGATAGCGCACGTGTAATTTGTACGTACTGTTCATTTTATTTTAGAACATACTGTTTCAACAACATGGCTTGTGTCATCATGAGAACCATGACAAAGGGTTACCCAGACAGATCCCACGTTAGCCAGCTGGAAAAATAGAGCTGTGAAACAAAATTGTTACCTAGAGTAACTTCTGAGTGCCAGAGTGAGAGAGGGCAGGATTCTTCAGGCCTCATTCATCCTGTTACTGCTGACATAGGGAACATCATTGTCAAAGAGAAGAGGGAAACTTGAATTCTGAAGGGAAAATGAATGTTCTGAACAGTTTCAGGTACGTGCATGTAACCTTCTCAAATGTTACCTTTGCATTGCCATCAACCCACGGAACTATCAGTGCCTGTGTAGTGTGATAGCTGCAATACAGATGCTTTCCCGTGCCATTTATAAGTGGTGACTGCAGCATGGTTATTTTCTGGACATGTTTCACACCAGGAATGTGACTCATCAGAACAATGTTCTCAGATATATACTTTCAAAATTTGGTTGTGTAAGTGGCACGAAATTGCAGAAAATTCACAAGTGTGGGGTGCATTCTTCTGAATAAAAACACCAGTATTTTATTCTGGTAAAATAATTAACATAAAATAGTGATACCAACTTAACACACACCCCTTTGACTCTTCCACGAAAGGTGTTACAAGGGCCGAGAGTAGTGTTTATGTCCTGCCAACAAATATAAGTCCTGAAGTGCTAGTCCCTGTCTGTGGTCAAAAAATGCACACCCCTACCCCAAAAACACATATGGTCAAAGAAGCCTCACCCCTCTCATGCCTCAGAACAGATATGGCGTTCTAGAGGCATGGCCAAAACTCACCAGATGGTACAAGTGTATGAGTCCTCCATGAGAGTTTATATGGTACAGCTGTTTTTAAATGTTTTTGTAATTGAAAAGACTCCAGCATCTGGTCCTTTGCTTATTACTCTTAGAATGAATAGTCACGCTCTGAAGTCTACTTTTAAGTAATGCAGGAAAAAAAAAGAACTTGAGCTGCTAAGGGTACATTTCTCTCAGATGACCTGCTTCAAAGTACTTGTAGAAATGTAAGTAAAATTTGTAATTAAAAAAAGAAAAAGGAAGTGGAAAACAGCTCCAGTAGGGAATGATATATGTATGCGTACAAATTCCTTTCTAATTTTAAATATAGGTAGATAAAGTAACAAGCAGCATGTATTCTTGATACCTTTCAGCTATATAAAGAGTACATTGCTCTTCCCTTCACTTGTTATTGTGTAATGCAGCTCCCCCACCAACAGTGGCAGACTTGCTGCTGTCATGAACAAAACAAGGCATGCCCTGTGGTAAACCCTTCCCTGGACCAGTTCTTCCTCTGATGACACTTGATGATTTCAGATAGTCCTAGATGGTACTCCTAAAGAACAGCAGACAAACCACCTTACTGCTGCAGATTTGTGGATGAGCACTGTCACATCATTATCATTTACTTAGGCAAACCTTTTTGAAGTCATGTATTGAATAAATTGGAATCATTATGATTCCTTTTCTTGTGTGGTGTAGTTTTTTGTTTGTTTGTTTGTCTTATTGTTTGGTTTGGGTTTGTTTGTTTGTTTGTTTTTATGAGGTTCTTTTTTCTGTGTGTGTGCCTACTAGGAATACTAGGTGATTTAATCCTCTGTGAAGGCACCTTCGAAAGAGTGGGTAATCTGACATATTACATGAATTGAACTAGGCTGAGTCAAGGATGGAATTTCATTATTTGTCTATGTAAGGCTGACAAACTATTTTAGAGGAGGATTTAGTCTGGAAATGCATTTCTGTAAAGCTAGGTAGCTTCTCAACCACATCCTAAGCCTTTCATATCATGATTGGATGCCATAAAGCAAGGCTGTAATTATTTTGATTGAAAAAAGGTAGTTTCAGAGTGGTTAGTTTTTTGAGAGGCTGAGATAACCTTAAAGAAAAATCAAAATAAGAGCAATTGTAATTCTCCCAAGCTCTTCAAAGCACTTTATGTAATTGTAAAATAGGCTAGCATTAGCCTAAAAATGTTTGGGAACAATATAACAGCATTTTCCTTTTATTTTTAAGAATATTGCTTATTCTTTTGCCGTATGGCACAGACCAATGTGTTCTACTTCTGCAAGTTAAAGGCAAAGTTTTCTACTGAAACTATAGCTTTGTTCATAATTTTAAATGCATTATTGCAATCATCAAAATAATCACAGAAAAGTTCTGGGTACATCCACTATTTATTTCGCCATTTTTTAAGTGGTCACGCAGTTTAATTTTGTATTTCAAGAATGTCAGAATCACAAGTGCATTCTAATTTTGATAGAATTCCTACTAGGTCAAAAACATACCTTATTGTCTGGAGATTTTCTGTTAACAATTGTAAAGTAGGGAGTCTATTATTATATATTTTTATAAATATAAAAAGAAGTGATTTGCTGATATACCAAAGTACAACATCAATGGCTCTTCACTTAAGTGCTTGCAGTTTTAGGAGTAAGTCATGATGTAAACTCTTATTAAACCTGTTTTTCAAGAGCAATCCAAAGGTAGTTTTTGCTTTTCTCTCATAGTTGCCCTTCCATTTAAAGGCATTTTATAGTGATGAGTTCTCCTTGAGGAAAAAAAATTAAAAAAAAGGTCCGATTTTGTAATGTCTGTAAAAAAGTGAAGGTATTGACACCACCCACTGATGGTAGATAGGTATATCCATAGATGCATATCTTTTCTCCTCAAGAGTGAGTGTATGTTTAATTTTGGCTGAAGAATGCACAGCAAGGACCACCAAATACACGTCAATACTCTGGTACTTCTTGAGAGGTGGATTTCACTGGGTGCTGGAATTTTTCCTGTACTTGTACGGAGTGCTTATTTTGTATATTGTTTGAATTCTCATAGTTAAGTAAATACGGACAAGTGACACAACTCAATGTGATACAAAGATGAAATGTTTGAAATAACCTACTAATTCTACATGTTGCATTACTTAATACAGTCTCACTTGATTGTATCTTACTGAAATGTGTGTCCTTAGGCAACCATGTTATTTAACAATGATTTTAACAAATACTCTACATGCATGTTTTTTTCTGTTGCTTGTCCAAGATTCCTCATTTTGTAGGTCTCTCATCTACGTAACATGTTCCCTAAGGTTAAGAATGAAAGAGGTCTCTACTACAGACGCTCTTGATTGAAACAGCAGATAAATTGCTGCTGTAATGAGAAAATTTCTTTTTCCCTAGATAATTCAGCTGCTTAGCATTGAAAAAAATTTGAGATGAAGATTCTTTGTGAAATGGAGAAATTAAAGATAATTTTTTTACGATCAGAATTTGCTAATGAACCTCCTATAGAAATGAGGAGCAAAACATTGTTTTGATGGAAGTATGATCAGGTTATTTTATGGGACTTATGCCATCAAATAAAGAGACTTGTATAAACACTGTGACATTCACTGGCTTTGTAAAATGCTGCTGCATGTCTGGAAGAAAGTGGTTAAAAACACATGATGATGAAGTTAACCTAAATCTTTCATTGGCTTAAAAAAATAGGTCAAGTAATACATTACTAGCTCCGCTCTAAGCCTGTACACAATCCGTACATTCCAAAGTGAAAGAGGTTCTGCTTAACATTCCTACATCTACTTTCATTCATGGTAGCTCCAGGTTAATATATTTAGCTTTTCACAAATGTGACTCCCTTTTGCTTCCTTTAAAGTGGAAATTCCTCTGCTCTTTAATGATACTAGTCTCTTACTACAAAGATGCTTGAATAGATCATTTATTTTACCTGAGTTTTAAAACTCAAATGTTGGCATGTGTTGATGCAGAGATCATCACGCAGTTTATATGTGACTTGCAAGCAGATTTGTTTCTCTTTTCTCAGTCTTTGACTTCCAGAAGTAAAGTATCATGAAGTGTTCTGTAAAGCGTTTGGCAGACAGCATGCGACGCGTCGAGACGTTTGTTAAACACAGGCACACAGGAGGTGTGATGAAGGTCGCATGCACTTTGTAGCTTCGCTTATACAGCCAAGTTCAGCCTGTACCTCTGGATACTCCCTTCTTCGGTGGGAGCAAAGTCTAAAGAACAACTTGACATTTAGTGCAATTTCTGATAGCGAGAGATTTCGGGGATGCCACCTACCAAAATGGAGGGCTGACTTCTTGGCAGCTCTGCCCAGCTCTGGGTTTTTTTAATTTTTTTTCTCCCAAACTGTATTTATTTGCCACATGGGCAGACAGCATGGCGTGGATGGTGTTGCCCTATCCTGGAACAGCTCCTGCGGGGTGCCGGGGGTCTCAGGGTCAGGGACGGTGGGCCCGCCCCGGCTCCAGCCGGGAGGGATGCTCTCTGCCCCGAGGGATGCTCTGCGCTCCCGGGGAGCTGGGGCCGAGCCATGAGGAGACGTGCCGGGAGCAGCCGCAGGTGCCGGGGCCGCTGCCGGGAGCATCCCGGCTTTTCCTTCTAAATAATACTACTACTAATAATACTAAAAACTTTCTAGCTCGTGTTTTTCGGAGGAAAGGCCGAAAACATAAGCTGGAAACCGGCAAGAACTGGGAACACTGGAAACGCCCCCCCACTCGCCCCCACCGGCTCGCCACTCCTTTAGGGGAGCCGAAGGTTAAAGGCAAAAAAAAAAAAAGAAAAAGAAAAAAGAGAAAGTGTTGTTTTCAAGGCACCGCTATGTTCATTAAATACGGGTCCTCCGGTGCTGATGCTCGTAAGTTTGTTTCCAGGGGGCTGTGCGCTTTCAGTCACGTCAATTAGCGGGGGCAGGAGGGGACGCGATTCGCGAACCCGGGGCCGACCTGCCCTGCCCGGGCGGGGCGGGGGCGCATCCTGCACCCCTGCATCCCTGGATCCTGCAACCCTGCACCCTGCAACCCTGCACCCTGCATCCCTGGATCCCTGCACCTCTGCATCCCTACATCCTGCATCCCTGGATCCCTGCACCTCTGCATCCCTACATCCTGCATCCCTGNGAGCGGCGCAGCGCGGCGGAGCCCGGCCGGCCGGGTATGTGCGGGGGCCGGGATGGGATGGAATGGGGCGGGATGCGATGGGGTGGGATGGGGTGGGATGTGCGGGCCCGGGGGCGGCGGGTCCTGC
>WBMV01000381.1:480305-550055 GCA_013396655.1 Campylorhamphus procurvoides
AGGGAGAGCCGCGGCCGCCGCCCCGGGTGGGTCGGGCTCGGGCTCGGGCTCGGGCTCGGTCTGAGCTCCCCGCGCCCCCCCAAAGATGCCTTCTCATCGCTCCGGGCTCCGCAGGGACGTCGCTGTTCTTCCCTTCTAGACTAAAGGTTACTTTTTCCAGACGTGTTTTTTTGGTTTTATTTTTTTTTCTATCTTTCCTTTTTTTTTCTTTTTTTGTGTGTCCCCGGAGCCCTTTAAAGGTGATTTTTTTAAAAAAAAAATTCTTGTTGGGTTTTTGGGTTTTTTTCGTTTTTTTTTTCTCCCCCCTCCACGCTCCCTTGCTCGCTGCAGAAGGTGTTGTTTGAAGGCTGCTCTTTGTGGGTGTCAGTGGGTGATTAAGTTGGAAGGCAGTGAAACCCAAGGAAACATGGTGTGGGCAAAACAAGGGCAAGCCTTGCAGCGAGCAGACAGCCTTGTGTCTGTGCTGCACCTCTCCTCCTTGCCTTGTGCGCTCTGGTGCTTTACTGGGCTTCTGATCTAAAAAAGGATTCGGCTGGAAATACCTGACACGTGTTGAAGGAGTTGGAAAAAAACAGTGGGATTTCTGGGTTTGAGATTAGGTTGTTGTTAAGGCTGAAGTGGAAGTTGTCCTCTTTTGCCTCATCTCTCTGGAATCCGGAGACTGTATTATTCCTTGTTTTATTTTGAGGGGACCTGCCTGCGGTGTCTGACAGCTCACAGGCTGATTAGAATTTAACTGAGTCATGGCACTATAAATGTTCAGAGATACCGTAAACCTTTATTTTAAAAAGAGTGCGAATCCAGTCTGCAAGACCTGTGGGGAGGAAGCAGTCACTTGTGGAAAGGGGGTGGTGTATCCCTGTGCAAGTGGTAGAAAGCATTTTCTGTAATACTCGTACAAGATTTACTGTTTCTAGGGCTGACAACACATGAGAGAGTAACACATTAACGTGCCGTATGAGAAAAGCTCTCTGAGCTGAGGATATCTTGTTGTTAAAATGATTTTTAACGGTACCTGGGTAATTGTTACAATATGGGCAGCAATAGGCATCATGGAGAGCAAAACGTCTCATCCAGAATGAGGTTCCAGCAGGTTTGGGGTTTCTGCTGTCTGGGGTGACTGTCTTCCCAAACTTGTGGTCAGGAGGTCTGACTTGCTGTTCTGTCAGCGATCTGTCAAGATAGAGTTGATGTGGACTCCAAAGCAAGACAGCACGTTAGTAATGAGTGAAATGCATACTTAAGGGCTGTGCATGTTCAGTTGTGTGGGATGGAAGAGGTAAGGAGTAGTGACTGCATGTTTTGGGCAGGGGTGAAATCTGACCTGCTCTGAGACTGGCCTGTGGTTCTGGGTTATCTAATGAGCGAGAGCTATCAATGGCTTTCAGATTTTTGTAGGCCATGTATGCACAGCATACAAGATGCTGTCAGAGGCCAAACCATACTGGATGAATTGCTTTTTTTATTCTGTCAGTCTTGGGGTAGAAAATTACCAGATGAAAACGTGCTCTTCCTCTCTGCTTCCCATACTTGTTTCTTTTTCCAAAGTGAAAGATGTGTAAACCAAAATTTACTGTAGTCATAAAACCCTGTTGATAAAGAAGTAAAAGTGAACTAATGTTTTTATATTGTAAACTTAAATGAGCGATCTGATTGCTGGCTGTGTCACCTACAGTGTTTGATAGCTTTGTTTGGGGTAAATATGTTCTGTAAAAGGCATCAAGGAAGTTTTTTTTTAAATGATTTGGTCAGGCTTATAGAATTCAGACATGAATTAACTCTATGGTGATTGTATTTGCCTGTAGTTTTGCTTAATGTGGGATTGCCTTAAAAGAATTGATAAAGACTTGCTTGCTTTAAGCTTATGTTGTCTCTTCAGAGCTAACTTTATTTTTCTGGCTTTGAACATTGACAGAAGGTTTCTAAAATGCTGGCTTTATCGTTAGCAGTGAGAACACTGTCAGTGTTACCAGTGACAGTGCAGGACGTTACTGTATTAAAAGATAAACTCTGTTTTGTGTTGTGCCAAGCACATGTATAAACTTGCCCAAGGCAAAGCCAGGGAGTTGCATTTCCCCCAGTCAGCTGTCCTGCTCAAGGGCTGTGCTTGACACCTCTTTGCAGGGCTATCAGAGAATACATGGAGACTACAATATTTTTTGTTAATTTTTGAATAGCTCTTCAGCGCTTGCCTGAACCCCAAAACCCAAATGGCTCGTGGTTGCTTTTTTTTTTCTTCCCCTATATGTGAACGTATAGGGAGTGGAGTGGATCCAGAAGAGAGCCTGGGGAGAGCGTAGGGTTCCCAACTGGGTGCCTGTTGTGGGAGCACAAGCCCCTTTTCCAGTGGGGCTTTGGTGGCTCCCCTCCCATGCATGGGGCCTGCAGGCAGGGCAGGGCTTGGCTCATCTCCCGTGTGCTGAGCAATGGGCTGGGTGATGAGCAGTAGGTGGGATAAATAGGATAGCTGTCCTATGGATTAAAAGAAGGATAAATACCTTTTTGGGACAAGAAGTGCAGATTTTGAAGTATAAACCATTACTGCTCAGGAGCTGTTTAATGACAGGCAAGCAGAAAGGCGTATAGGTAGGGAATAAAGCCTGAACAGGAGGAAAAGGTGTGAAAGAATATGTACAAATGTACAAAAAATGGTAAAAAGTATAAACTTGACATTCTGTCTAAACAATCTTAACCTGAAGACCAAAAGGTTAATGGTAACAGCATTTGTGGTTTGCTTTTTCTTCCTGCCAGCATGCCAAAATGATAAGGACAGTAACTATCTGAGCTGTGCTGACCTGCCTGAGGGAAATGTGGGGAGAGTTGTGAGGAAGGTATTTAAAAGGCTTGTGGCATTACTTTTGGATGTTATGGGGTTAGGGTTTCGCTGGTTGCATTTTGAATTAGAAAACAGCCTACAGTGGTTGGCAGGCTGTACTCTGGGTGAACATCTGTGACCACATGGAAACTTTTCTGTGTTTGCCAGTGGGAAGATCTGCCTTGGGAAAAGTGGGTTAGCGGGATTCTTTTGGTAAAGATGAATGCCTGCTCTTTAGTGTTTCTGGATTATTTATTTCAAATACTTGGAAGTACTAACGGACCTATTTAGCACTTGAAAGAATTAATTTGGTAATTTATTTGGCTGTCTGTTGCAGGTCAATTGGCTTGATGGTTCAAGAAGGAGAATGGGAACTAAAACTCACATAAATAAATATTCACGTATAGAAAGGGGAAGAAGCAGTTGCTAGACATCTTAGCTTGGGTCAAACCCCTCTTGGCATAGTCTTCTCGTACTTAAATTGTTATTGGAGCTCATTTTGCCTGTTTAATTGCCTGTCTTGAGTGAAACTCGTTTCATACCACTTAAATACCATTGTCTTCAGCAGAGAAAAACCAATTTTGCTTATAGACGAATTCAGAAAAGGCAGAAGCTGCAGATCTTCTGTTAGTTGTTGGTTTCTCAGAGGTTGAATTTAGCTTAGAAAAGAAACTCAGTGTTACGAAAGACTTCTGTGGGGTTGATCTTCCTTCTCTAAGAAAGGCAGTTGTGTGAGGAAGTCCTCGTGAGAGATCAGGTGCTAGATGCAAAATGGGTTTGAGTCTTGGATGAAACTAAAATGTCAAAACAAATAAGGGAGAATTTAATGTGCCCCAAAAAGCACTTAGTGAAGTTCTGTGTTGAAATGTGTCCAAGCAGTATGTCTTGTTCTCAGATGAACTGTATTTTTGTTTTTATTGGTCCTAAGTTCATAGTGGTGTTCTGGTATGGATTTTTTTTCATAGTGAACTTTAGGATTCATGGCTGCATACTTTCTTCTTCTTCCCTGTGCCCCATCCCACACTGAAAATGGAGAGGGAAAGGGAACTGAGAAGGCCTTTTCAGTGATGTAGAAAGCAGGGCTTGCCTCAGAGGTGGAAAGAAATGATCATTCTTGCTCCAGGAGATTGTCTTGTAGGCGTTGTTCATGTCATCACCTATCTGCTTCTTGCAGTTCATGATGCAAAACAAATGAACATTCAAAAAACTGTAAGGTGTGCAAAGCAAGTAATCCATACGTGAAGTTTTGGGGAATAAAGTATTATGCTAGGAAGGGCTTTATTTTTTTTTTACTCTTAGTTTTTAAAATTTTATTGAAGAATATGTATTTTTCCCCAGAAATAACAAATTATTTTTTTCTCTTTTCTCAAAACTCTCATAAACCTTTTGTAGCCCTTTGGAACAATACAGGCAAGACTGCTTAGTGCTGACCTAAAGCAAAACCCTTCTGTACATTGAACCTTGATGGCAGTACTGTATGGTGTGAATTTTTTGTGTTTTGTTTTGTGTTTTCCCTGCTAGATAGAAATATGTCTTCTCTTGGAACTAGGAATGCTTAAGTTCACCCACTTGTCAGTGGTGAAAAACATTTTGGTGAAAACATATGTCTATAGCATAGAACAGTAATTCTGGAATTAACTGTTTTTCTCAAATTAAGGTGACTTGAGAAGATGAGTATGGGGTTTTTTTTAAAGTGCTACTTTCTTCTGCTCCGTGGGACCTCTTCTGCCGTTTTACCTTTGGCCACAAAAGATTCCACATCCAGCTTATTTCCCCATTCAGCAAAATGAAGTCGAAGGTTTTTGAACTATGTTTATTATCCATAATTTCTCTCCTTATTTTGACTGCAATGGTAGATTTCATTTTTTTCCCCTAATTGAATACAAATATTGAGGCTTGCTACTATTCTGTGGTGCAAGTTGTCTTTTGATTTTGTGTTGTATATAGGAGAAGGATTTGAAATAGTATCTGCATGTAGTATTTCAGGGTATTTACTTATTTTTCAGCTTAATTGGCTCTATTGTTAGGTATCTTTTGTTGTATTTTGATGCTGCCATTAGTCCAGTATGCTGCTGTTACTTTCTGTACCTGAAAGCTTTGAATAGGCTTGTTTTTTTGGATAATGACCCATCTATCAACATCTGTATCTTTTTTCCCAGGTAGCAGACACATTACAGTGGTTTGTTAGATGTTTTCTCTAAGCTGAGTTGAGCCCAAGTGGTTTTTATGGAGGGGGAAGTGCTGAGATGTGCCCCCAGTGCACACACCTCTCTTCCCCCTTCATCCTATGCACTTGCACCCACCTGTGAGATCCTCAGTGCTAGAAAAATTCTGTGTTTAAAAAGCTTTTGCATGTGGTTTTTTGTGGGAACAGGAGCTAAAGGAGTTGAAATGAGGAAAGGAAGTCTTACCTCGGCCAAGCAACAGGAGCAGGGGAAAGTTCAGCTAAACAGTGGAGAAAGTATTTTATTGTTTTTAAATATATATTATTGCAGTTAAATTTGACTCTTTATGCGTAAGAAGCTTGCTGCTTGGGTGGAAACTTGAAGACAGAAGATGTAGTATAGCATTTAATAGTGATGCTCATTACAACATGAAGAGTGAACTAGTTCAGATCATTCTTATTTCTGCTGTCTGTAAGTTTGCAACCTTTAGTGAAATTTCACTTGGGAATGATTGACAAATGTGAGAGGAATTTTTAAGGTAGTGTTTGTGATGGATAATGTTCTAATTATAGTGTTATATATGGTTTAATTATTGTATCTCAAAACCAAATATAATTTCTACTGGTTTAGTTTTTTCTAGTTAATTTTGTGGCATTTAATATTACACTCACCTGTTTTACTATGCTATTGTCTTTTCCTTACGTATATGTAAATTAATAGAGGCTCTTAAAAATTATTTTGATGTTCATAGGTGCAAGTTTGAAGTGTTAAGCAGTAATCTCTACATAGGAAGGAGGGCTTTCATGTCACAGCTGATTTTTGAATGAAAGGAAGAAAAAGAGGACTGTGGCTTTTAGAGTTGAATGTGAATTTGTTCTTGCAGAAATACTGTCCCCTTAGTCAGTGCAAGTCTAGACAACACGAGTTGTTTCTACCAGTTTCACTGATGAATCTGTTTGGAAGATTTTGGTTTCTGAAGCTCAGAACTACATTTGTTTCTTCTGAAATAAAATTGTTATTTGCAGTTCTCACTAGCCAAAGTAAAGCCTTGCTTTCTGTTACATCAACAGTAAGAAAGTAGGTGGAGGCATATGAGGTAGGAGAAATTGTTATGCAGACTTTCATAGGGCCATTTCTGCTGTTCTTTTCAGATCAAGCATGAAAATTGTTGAGGAAGAAAATTAATGCATCCTTGGACTCCTGAAGGAAGAGCTTTCCTGATGGGACCACATTCAAGGTAAATAAGATGTTTGGGTTATTTACCTTGTGTCTGTGTTTTGGGATTTTTTCTTTGTCTTGCTGAAGCTGTCAGACAACTGTGCCATGTATATGTTTTGAAATGATAAATTTTCAGGTTAATCCCTTTCTTTTAATGTGTTTTTTTTTAATTTGGTATGTGTACTGATGAAAGAGAAATAAGCATTTTTGTAATGTTTAAACTTTTTGTATGAAATTTGCTGGTAAATTCTGAAGATTTAGCCTACTTGTTTGGGAGATGGAAGCCAAATAGTCAAGAACTTGATTTATGTGTAATTTCAGAGTGAAAGAAGATTAAGTAACACTTATTGTGTTACCATCTCTTATTTTTTTAAATAAAACAGATTCAAATTGAGGTTCTGTGGCAAGGGACTGTTACAGTAAAATCATTATTAGTTATTACATTACAATGACTTGTAGACTTGTAGCATCACTGTCATTTTGTTTGGATCTGCTCCCTTCGTTCCCATTTCCTAAATCCTATTTTTCTTTGATACCAGGGAATAATTCCCTCAGTGTTGTCCAGTGATTGCTTATGTATATGCACTTTGGTTTGTGAGTAATTTTATTCACTTGAGTAGCCCCACTGTCCTCGGTGGGCCTACATGCATGCCTAAGAACTTGAGAATGCTGATGAGCATAAAGAATATAATTTGGGCGTGTAATGGTTGACAAGCAGTTGTTGTTTTGTTTCTGGTCTCTCTTAGGACTCATTTGCATTGCCTCCAGTGGCAACTTTTGTGAGCATTCGTAGGGAAGGTCTAGAAGCTGGAGGCAGTCATACCAAATCCCAGCCTGCAGAACTTCTTGCATATCTCTTGTAATGACACAGATTGCGGATCTTTTTCTCTTTTTTTAATAAATCCATGTGCTACTTGACTTCATTTGGATACAGCACTGTTCTGTGTAGTGCAGTTTGAGCATCTGCAACGCAATAGAATACAGCAAAGTGAAATCATTGTAAAATACACGTGCTTTTTAAAATCCAGGATTTGGATTTATCCAGAATCAGTGTTTTGGAAATAAAAGGAAATTAAGATGAGATCCATTCTTTCCCCGTAATGTTTTCTATTTGACTTTTCAAAAAGAAGTCTAACATTTTCATAGTGCATCTTAGTTGTCTGAGCAATTGTATTTACAGAAAAGTTAATTGTGTTACTTGCTGGTCTCAGAATCAGTAAGATAAGCACTTTGGAATTAAAATGCAATCAATTAATTAATTAACTGCTTAAAACTTGAGAACTGTTTTGATCAGCAGCAGATGGTCTCTTATACAGCTTTAACAGAACTTAGTAGGCAGTGGCTTTTGTGGCAGCAAGCTTTCAGAAATCTTTCACATCTTCAAAAAATTTTAAAATAATTCAAAGCTTTGTTTCAAGATCATGGCCTCTGTTTAAAAGCAGTTCTACTTAGTCAGAGTTGCAGAAGCTTAAGCTGTAAACAAGGATGTTGCACCAGGTATTTAACTTGTCAGTAAGGTGGTTAAGCTAAAGATTTGAGAAAACATTTTTATCAGTGTATACGTGGCTGGTAATCCCAACATGGTTTGCATTCCATCTTCTGTTTCTAATCAACATTATAAAACAGTTATGTACTATGTCTTGATAATTTTTTTGGAGTAGGGAGTAGGTTTGTTTATTGGTTATAAGCACTAATTGTAGAATACCTGTGTTGGTATACCAAATTTGCATTGCACACATAAATAGCTTTAATGTGGAATGCAGTGGTGTCTTGATGAGAGGTTTGTTTCTGTCACTGGTTGTTTTAAGGCAGAAGTTCTGGTTTATTAGGCTGGTATTTCTGCAAAAGAGTACTGCTTTAGAAACATAACTGCTAGACTTCCTAATGCTGTGTAACCTTCATGAAGTGAGAGAGAGGGGTGGGAAGGCAGTCATGCTTAAATTGAGCTTGTATCAAAGGAAAAGTGTGTATCAGTGAGCTAAAGTTTATAAATTATGTCCTTGTTTAAATCTGTACAAGTCTGAGAAACCTCAAAAGATGCAAATAACAAGAAGCTACAGATGAGAATTAAAAATACTAAGTGTATCTATCTTGTCAAAAGAACAAGATGGTGATTCAGTGTGAGCAAGGTTGGGAAAGGCAACCTTTAATTGAGGAGAAATTGGTCACTGTAAACCAATTATGTCTTATTTTTAATGATGGGTTTCAGAGAACAGCAAATGAGTGTAGTATGATCTTGGCTGATAACATGTGCTTTTCTTGTTGAATAAAAACCTGAAAGCCTGAGGATATGAAGTTGCAAACAGAAGTTTCACTTTTTTTTTCATCACCCTCCTCTCTCCTCTGAAGAGGAAAAAGTAGGCTATGCAAGTGGAAGAAACTCCACTTTTTTGTTGTGAAACTGATTAGTGTTTGGATGTATTTTGTCATTGGGGACTAACACAGTGCTTCTATTCTGTCCCCTAGAAAATTTGGTAGAGGAGTTGGTAACTTGCAGGGTAGAGAAGCGTCCCTCATTCTTTCTGTAGCTTGGCATTTAATATTTTACAGCAAACTTTTAAGTTTAACATATTTGAACTTGTACTAGATAGGGTTAATAGGCTAGAACAAAAGGTCAAAGCATAAGGCATTAGGCTTAATTAAGGGAGAGCAAGAGTGGCGGGAGTATGTGACAGTTAAATGGGTTTCCCACAGACTAATGTCTGTTACAGTGCAACCATGCCTCAACTTAAGTGGGTTATTTTGTGCAAAGGGCAGCAGTGATTAGCAGTTTGACATGCCAGACGTTTCTGGCCAATCCCATCTGTTTTAGAGGTTAAAAAGCATACCTTTATGAGCTGATAGATTGATTTGTGTGCCCGTCTGGTAAAGATTAGAAGTCCAAGGCCGATGCTGTAAATGCCAGTTATAGAATATTGTACTTTCTTAGTTGCTCTTTGTTTAAACTGTCAACTGTGGTGTAATGGGGGTAACAGCTATAAAAGTGACCGTGCAACACTTAGAGCATGGCAGGGCTGCTGCGGCAAGTGTTTTGAACCAGAAAGGTCTGGGAGGAACACTTCCTCCTTGCTCAGGTTTGTTTTGAACGTGAGCCTGTGGGCTTTGGGCATTTTGCAGTGCTTTGCTTGGAAGGGGAATCTGGCTTAGTGCATTCCTGTGTAAGGCTCATGCCTCTTCTTTGCAGCAGTCACTGTTCTGTGCCTGTCCAGACATTACCTGCCTCGGCACGAGCAGCTTTCCAGTTCCAGGCACAGTTGGCTAGAGGAGAATTTTGGTACTTGAAAGGCTTCAGTATTTGTCTGAACTCATTATTCTGTCGGTATCCTTCCTGCTCTGTTGTTGAATTGGGACAATACATGTGTGTTCCCTTGTTTTTTCTTTGTAGCTGTTACTTTCAGGATAGTTTTTCTGATTGTGTCATGAGGTTGCCTTAGAAGCCTAAAATAAAATAGGTAGCACAATAAGCCTTGACTGTGTTTCTCGTCATCTTTATGACTTTGTAAAGTCAAAGTTACATTACTATTAATATAAGACTATTAATAAATCGTTGATGCAATAAAACTGTTTTTGATAATGTTCAAGGTTCATACATAGTTGAAGGTGATTATCCTATTTTAAAATCAAGTAGAGGTCAGACTGTATTGTAAGATAACTGACTGTGGCCCAAATGATATGTGATAGCTTCAAGCCCAATGACAGTCTTCCACAGTTCAAATAAATACATGATTTAGAAATATATTGTTAAATAAAAATGTATTTTTTGGTAACATGCGGATTAACTTCCATTGTATTTCATGAAAAGCTGTTTAAGTTTTCCCTATTCTCTCTTTCTCTTCCATTCAAGCAGTAACACTTGTAAGCTAAATGTAACTGAGACATATTAGAGACAAATTAGTATTTGGCACCTTGCATTTAACATGCTTTTAACATTTTCTTTTACAATTAGTCACCTGTCTAAAGTTTCTTGGTTTTCTCCTTGCAAACATGATTATCTTTCCCTTGCTCCATTTAAAAGAAAATAAAGGTGGAAGATGGTAATGACTTGCTATTCATACTGTAAAAACGCTCCATGTACCTGAGCTATACTTTTGCTGTAGCAGCTGTGACCTGTTCCTGAAGAGATTTCCTAATTTGTCAGTAACTTGTCTTCACCTTAGCTAGTTTTGTAAGAGCCACCCTAGTTTCTCTCTTTTCTTGTGAATGTCTCTTCCTTTTACTTCTCTTTGAAATGCCTAGAAATATTTTCAGTGTCCTCTAGGATGAGCAAGGCAACATCATCTTGCAGTTTATTTAGTAACATGGAGCTGAAATGGGCATATGCAGCATCATGTTCTCTATGGAATAATATCTATTTAAATGATTTGGATCTAATACATATTTACATGAAAAAACGTCTTGCCCTTCTCTATAGGGAGAGAAGGTGAACAAGCATAAATTTTATAATACTCATTGCTTCTCTTGCACTAAATCATACTTAAATTGCAGAAGGTTGTTGGCTTGAGAGTTGTGTAAAAAGTGCTTGGCTAGTAAAGTAGGGTGCAGGGAGATTTATCTAATTTAATACAAAGAAAATGTTGTCAGCTGCAGTGCATTGATACGGGACTGCCTAAATCCAAAAGCTGTACTTTAGGTTTTTGTATATGTATATTTGTAATAATTTCATGGTTATAATACGCGAAATGTAATCCCAAAATGATCCATTAGTGCGGCATGCATGTATGCTCTATTTTGGCTAATTTGATTGCTATTGATCATACCTGAGCCATTATCTAATGTCTTGGGAGCAGGATGGACTCTGTGTCTGCTTTTCTGCTGTGTCAGGGCAGAACATACTTCATCAGGTTTCTTGCAGCAGTCATTATTAGAAGTTTATAATTGCTGTTTTAGTGTTATTAGTATTTCCAGTTCTAAGTGTGACATGGTTCAAATAATAAAGGTTTTCATGTAGCCCACTGAAAGTTGTACTTAGGACTAAACACAGGGTGTTTTCTCCCCAGATCTTATGGATTTAGTCTAGTCTTCCTAATGAGAATATAATCCTACGCAGTGATTTTTACTGGGCTGGAGCTTCTCTCTGAGTCTGTGCAGTTCATGAAGTGCTGTGATGTGGTGTCAGTATGGTGGCTTCTCCTGTTGTCCCACTTCCCTCATATGATAAATCTCAGCAAAACTAGTCAGTTTAGCATTGCAGAATAGAATGGCACTATAGCAAATATTCAGTAGTTGTCGGTGGGTGCATTTTTTAAAAATATCTTTTGTCTTGTGTTTTTCTGTAAGAATATTATAAAACATTTGCATAAGATTCATACAGCTTAATTGGCCATTAGGCATTTAAAAACAATTCTGAAGTGTTCGTTGTTTTCAACTTTGAATATTTTCAACGATAAAAAGGGAGACTCTCAGTCTTACGTGTTTCAGAGATTTGCTTTCTTAATTTAATTGATGGAAAGACAAGTACTTGGTTGGTATCCCTGACCCTTTGCAAACTGGGTTAGAAAGGATGCTGCACCATGCTTGTGTGAACTGGCCGACTATGGATTTCTCCTTATTTTAGATTTCCATACTCTTTGACCTTGTAGTTGTCGACTTTGGTCTGGAACAATTTCAAAGTCATGTAAATGAATGTAATTAAGGTATTGCTTATCATCTTGGAGAGTTCACAATGATGCTTATTGGCTAGAAAGGTTTGTTTACTTAATATGGAAGGTTAATATAAGGTTAAATTTCACTGTGTAAAATGGCTTCATAATGTTTTTATTCAGCAGCTGAAGAAAATACTGTTTGAAAAGGCAAATAATAGTTTTATTTGACCTCCATGTGTTTCCTGTAGCTTGCATTATTGGGAAAATTTATCTTCATTGCATAGTCTTATTACAGTTTTTCTTTCTCCTTTTATAAAGGGAACTTTTCAGAACTATTTGTAGGCCTTTGTATATGAAAGGAGCTACATTAAGGAAGGAAGTGCAAAAATATTTGACAATAATTGCTATAAGTAGTCCATCCACTTCCACTCTGTCTTTTGTTCCCCCTCCCTATTTTTGCAGGAATGAGATTCATGCTTTGTTCTTTGGTGCTTCTTTTGTCTTTATTCCCACTGCTGCCAAAATACGGTGAAAAAGCAGCGTAAAACAGCAGGGAAGAAAATCAAGATACTGGGTTTTGCCTTCATTTCTCAGGCAGTAGAAAGACCATTAGGGCCTAGGCCTCTATTTTCTTGTCAGTAGCCTTCAACTTTGTTTGACTACAGTTGTTTTGCTTATCGTTTATGGAAAAAAATTGTTTGCCTGAGTGTGGGATGGTTTTTTCCTCTACTCAGCAGTTTCTGTAGTTGGCAAAAAGGTGAGTATATGAGAAGTGTCATGTTAAATAGAACAAGAAGACCCCAGCACAAGTTTTTTCCTGCACCTTTCATCTCCTGCTTGTGACCATTTTTGTAGGAATATAGCTCCCAGATGGAGAAGCAGACATGTCTGATGGAGTGGGGTGTCCAAGCAAGGGTGTTCTGCCAGTCCTGTACTGGACTGAGTTTGGTGGGGAAGGACCAAGATATGTGAAAGTTGGACACAACTCTGTAGAGCTCTTCTGGAACTGTTTGGGCAACAAGGGCTGCTGGCTTTGTTGGCCTTACTTTGCAGAGTAGTTGTTTTTGTAATTTCTTTCTTGTCTAACAAGAGTAGTACATAAGCTCCTTGCTGTTGAGGTAGGTAACTTTCTTCTGCTTGCTCAAATTTTCTGTGCTAAAGTAACTGCACAATGATGAAAACATGTTTTAAACACTCATTAATTCAAGGAATAGCCTTTTTTGACTGTTTCTAGCTTATGGAGATAGATCTTGCTTGCAACTCAAACCCAAGAACACCCTTCTTCTCCCATTTCTGTAAGAGCTGAAGATTTCAGGTTCTATTCTGTGCTTCCTAATTGTGCAGATAGGACAATAGCTTGATTTTTCTTGAATTTATAATAACAGTCATAACTTGAAGTGATTTAAAAGTGCTTTGAGAAGACAGATAAGCGAAATCTCTTTTGGGTGAGATTTGAGAGGGAGGATAAGAAGCTAAATTTCAAAACTGGAATATAATGATCCAGAGGGATTAGGGGAGGATGGTGTGAGAGAACAGATTTGTATCTCACTAGGTGGTTTGATGGGTGGGTTGAATCACCCATCTTGTCTGTGTATGTGGGGATTGGATGTGCCAGGCCTCCAGCATCGGAGTCCACACGGTAAGGGCTGCTGCTGTCCCACCTACAGGAGTGGCCACGGTACCCAAACCATCTAAAGAGGCACCCAGAGTCTCCATCTTATCCAGCCTTCTCTCTCTGGACCTGCCAGCATGTGGCTCCTTGGCAGTAACTGTTTCTCTCTCCTCTCTTTTCTCAGTCTCTTTTCCTTTGCTCTTTTCTTCCTCTTGTGGGTAACTTAAAACCGATAAGGTGGTATTTCGCTTAAGCTGTGGGTTGCTTAAGTGTAATGCTTTTGTGGAATCTTCTCCTTGGTTGTATGTTACTCCTGTAAACCCTTCTGTCAAAACACCTATTTTCTCACTAAATTACAAGAAATCTCTTTTGGGAAAAAAGTGTAGCTTTTTCTCTGTATGTGAGTTCAAGGTATCAAAGAACGAAGGCTCTGCAAAAGTTTTGTGTGGGCAAATTATTTGGAATGTAAATAAAAGTAAAACTCACGGTAAAGCCTGAGGTTTCGAGACCGGGGCATTACGGATGGGGAGGTGGAACACCACAGATAAGTGTGAAATCCCTCACCTTTGAAATCAGAGGGAATGGTGCTGTTGACTTCAATAAGGCCAAAATTTCACCTCAATTCCAAGAGCATGTGTTGAAGTCCTAGAACTCCCTGAAAAATGGGTCTCTAGAGGTGTATGGTTATGGGGTGGAAAGGCAAAACCAGCTGGATAATCCTATTAATCTATTACTTTGGGTCCTATTTATGAAAAATAAGGGAAGAATCTATGCACCTTTACCATTCACTTTTGCTTTGCTCACATGCTAAGAGTAAGAGCTACTCCAAATTGCTCAACAGTGGCCATGTAAGAGTGCAAAATTTCCTGAAGCGTCTTTTCCCCTTGCCTCTGGAGGTCGGGATGGTTTCTCAAAAATCAGTCCTGGTTCTCTCAACATATTGGTGTTTAAGTCTCTGCTACCTTAAGTTTTATCCTACTACAGAGTAAATGCAAAAGGAACATTTAATAAACTGTGCTGATAGCATTTTGTAACCTCTTTGCACTCCCTCACGTAGGTTTAACTGTCGAGATGGAAAGATAACAAGGTTGTGTAGAATCACATTTACTGTTTACTGAACTCTGGCTCATCTTTGGATTACAATAGCAAACATGAAAGCTTGATCATGTTTTTTGGATATAGCTCTTGAACACAGCTGTCTTGAGTGCTTGCTCAAACTTTTTTTTTTGAGCTAGTTTGTCATATGCCCAAGGCTATCTCAGCATGCATATGACCAAACTGGTTTTTGATCTGAAATGCATAAAAGGTCACTTTGTCGAACTTTATCTTCTGGACCTCAAGCATTACCATTAGTCATTTTCTACTGTGAATTTCCTAATGGAAGAAAGGTCTGTTCACTGTGCCCTTTGGGCTTTCCAGGCAATTTCACTTTTGCCTTGCCCTGCTCTGGTTTTGTTTTCAGAATATTCTAATGCGTGACAGGGGAGATGAACAGTATTTGGACGTTATTTCTGGGGTAATACTGAGTATTTTGAGTTACGATGCTGTATAGTTCCTCCAGCACTGATGTCTTGCCCAGGCAAATATCAGCTTTATTCTGTCTCTGCAAAACTGATCTTGAGCAGGTCTTAAAATATCCTCTTTGTGCTGATGATCATGCTATTTCTGTGTCTCCTACCTTATGACTTTGTTGTTATTTTTTGAAAAAAATTGTGCGTGCTACAGAAGATACCAGGAGCACAGAAACAATCAAATTTCCTCTGTTGTGGCCTTTTGGGGATATTGTAGGCCATTGCTATTCTGCTTCCTAAGTAGATTTAGAGCCTCAGATACCAGTTACTCTTTTGGATAATGGATTGTGTGAATTTAACATATAAGCATGCTCGTCTCCTTTTCCTGTCCTCTGTAAAGGTCACTGTACAGGAGGGAAAGTTGAGTCATGGTCTATAAACACTTGTAGGTCTGCTATCTGATCTAATTTTTGTTAGCTTATTGCTTGGTGCTGTGGCAGGTGGACTTTGTCAGGTTTATCCATGGCGCTGCTGCTGACCGTAGTGACCTGCTCTATCCCTCTGCAGAACGTCCCTTCCCTGTAGGGGGATGGCACTAGTCAGGATGTGTTGTCTCCTCACCTGCTGCCTGCCCTTCCTGAGGAAAGAGAGTTACTTGGAGATGCAGCTGTTCTGTGCATATTTTTTTTTATTTTTTTAAATTTAAAAACTTGCCTGTGTCATGTGGAGTTCATCTGCAGGGTTCAGAGAACTCTGACAAGGTGTCCTGGATTGTAGAAATAGCAGTGGTTGTTTAAATAATTCAGAAAAATAGCCTAAGGTACTGAAATATTTCTGACTATTGCAGTATCAAAACCATAGATAGGAGAAAGACTATGGGAAGAGCATGTGACAACAGGTATAGCAGAGCTGGTGATACTAGGAATGTCTAATACTCCTAAAACTGGGAGGGAAATAATGGATGGGAACCATTTTTGCAGTTCTGAACACCTGTAACCTGGCCTGTGATGAAGCATATACTGTGGTTGGCTTTTGGGGCTTTGTCAGGTTTGAGGCTCTGGTTTCTCTGGTTGGCTGGTTTTTAATCCTGCTTTGTATTTTCTAGTTAAGCCCTCTATCAAGTGACCTCATATATTGTTGTTTGGAAGAATTAGGGAAGAGGACCATCTTATGATATAATTGAACTTGTAGTGATGAGATTTACTTGTAGAAATTTTAGGGGGGAGAAAAGAACTTTCATCCTGCATAAACAGTCTTACTAATTAAGATAAGGGCAAACATCCATACTATTTTCTTTTTTGATTTAATCACTAGACTATATTAAAAATGTATGAATATAAACATAATTCATAAACTCAATTTCCTGAATTCTGACTCCTTGTATATGCACTGGTGCTGGTGTGTTCCAGCACTGTATTCCTGTGTTTGTTATTTACAAGTGAGCTGCTTAAGATATATAGAAATAACTGGTAATTACTAAAATGATATCACAGAAGAGAAGAAAAAGGTGTAATATCTTCTGTATGCCTTTATTAGCTCTCCTTGTGATGCTGTTTAGTCTTTGCAGATTGCTCATGTGTAATCTGTAGAAAACATTTTCTTCTGGAAATGCATAAGTGGTTTGTTGGAGGAGTTCGGTGACCATTATACAGCTGGAGATTTGTCTCCTGCTGAATTTGACCAGTGCTGAATATTTTGATACCCTGTGGTCTGTGGGCACAGCTTCCTCTCAGCTTAGAAGTGCTGTTTACCACTCCTTGGGACTACACATGTAAATAATAGAAGTCTGAACTAGTGTCATCTTGAATTTTGGTCTGCAGAAATTGCTCATTGATTAACTTATGTAAAGCAGCTGGTTAAATTCCTCCTCCCACTCCCTTTTAATCACCATTACATTATTTTCCCAGCTGTTTGTAAGTGGGATAGAAAGAGCTGGGTTAGTCTAAAGCAAATTATTCTTAATAGTTCACATCAGTGGCTGTCTGAAGTCTGAACTGAAGTCTGTTTCCTTTCAAATGATGTGTGATGTATACAGGCTTTCAGGTACAAGACCCTTCTAAATAAAAGTATGTAAACAGACTTTGGTTAAAATTGTCATGTTTGTGAGCTGGCATAGCTAAAGCTGTAGAAGTTGAATTATATCTAGAAAAGAGAAAACTGCCAGAAGGTTTAGATATGTACTTATACTACAAAGTCTGTAGTGGATTTATTCTGCTAAAGATGCTGTTGAGCCTAAGCCTGGGCTGGCTACCTTATGGATGAAGGCAGGTATGCTTAGTTATACTATTTTTTTTTTGTGGAAGTTGGGTAACAGTGCTGGGTTTTTCCTCTTTTTAAGCCTTGCAGCACTTAATGAGATGGCTTATTGTCATCTACTGTGACAGAAAGTACATAAAATAGCATACATGCTGTAGGAAGTTATGGCTCTGGCCCTGTAAGTGCTGTGCCCTGTTTCTGTATGTAAGATGACTCTCCCTGTGTTGTTTTTTCTGCTTTTAGTGGGAAAGGGTGGGATGCAAACCTGTGGCAGACTGACTTCCATGTCCTCACTGCCTCCAGCAGTGGAATATACAGACTCAACAGGGTTATCTCAGCAGAGAGGGTAAAAAGTATCCAGACTTGAGTTTAAAAATTAACCTAGGAAGGACATTCTAAAAATAGATCAGAGCATGTGAACATATACCTGTGAGAAAGAGAACATAAAATATTTTGGTCCTAAAAGAGGCTTTTAGAAGGGAAAGCTGTATGCATCTCTCTCAACATGCCAAATGACATGTTTCTGATGCTTAACAGTATTCATTCTGCTTCTGAGGAAAGCCTGTCCTGGTTTGCTTTCACTGTTTCCTTCTCTTCTTGTAAGCTTTGACACTGTGAGAGAACATCAGATTAAAGTGGAACACACCTAAATTTAGGGAAAATAGCCCTACTGCCTGTACAAAGTGAGCTCTTTTTTAGAGGTAAAGGTTGAGTTTGTGACCAGTTAACACTGTTTTTAATGTGCTAACTAGCATTTATTTTAGTTGTTCCTTTCAATAGCTAAATTGCAGTAAATGTGCCTTTTCCAAGGAGAACAGTCAGTCCCTTAACCATACCATGCACTGATTCCAGGGGAGCTTGGTGTGAAAGCTGGTGGAACTGTACAGTCTCCTGTGAGTTGGTCCTTTGGTTATTATTGTGTTCTTTTGCTGGGAGAAGTAGATTATATCCGGAGAACAAGTGATTCTGCCCCCCAAGTCTGACTGTGGTTTTCATTTCATATGCTAATGACTGTTTTGTAATACAGGAGCACAGAAATGGTAGCTGAAAATAGCACTCCACTGTGTTTTGGAGCATAAAACCACATGCACACACTAAAACAGGGTAAGAATGGGGCTGTTAAACTTTTACATGTGTGGGACTCAAATGTTAGGGGTTTTAAGTAAGACAGAGCACCCAGAAAGGAAGTCTGTGGCAAGAGAGCCATCCTGGGGTCCCACAGGCTAATGCCAGCATTCCTTGAGTCTAGCACTGGTAAAATACCTGGTTGTAGTTGCATGGAGGTGTTATTTAACAATGGAATACTAGAAGAGATGCTTGCATAGAACTAGGAAGAATGGTAATATCTTCCTGGCAGTGCATTACATGAGATTAATCTGTGGAGCAGAGGGGGAGAAAGCTACGACCAGGTAAGACAACAGGTAACCCTCTCATCACAGTCTTTATTCAGCAACAAATAGAGCAAACAGTCTTGTTTTTCATCTTTTTCTCTGTTCTTGCTAGATTTGGAGATTGGAAGGCAACAGGAACCTGACCTGTGCTTTAGTCTGAGGAATTAAAGTACCTCTCTTACTTCTCTTTGTCATATAGAGACACTGTTACCTATATGATGGATGCCGTCAGGATTTGGTGTTATCCGTGGTGGTTGTCTAACCTCTGCTGCTCAATTTTCATTTTAAAACAGTAAATAATGTGAGATTTTGCTCATACAAAGGATGACATTACATATGTGAGGGAAAGCTTGAGTATATTCATAATTAGGTATGGAAATACAAGAGAATAGTAAATGTGGATCTTCATGTATAAAGACCAAGTACACACACTGATATTACAGCTCAGTTTCACTGAGCAGGGGAGTCTTATCCCTGGGCCATCAGTGTTGCCACTTCACTGGTACAGGCATAGGCTGTGGTATTACTCATCTGGGAGCAGTTTAAGGAGGTGCAATTATTTGTCTTATTAAAAACATAAATATTTGTGCCATCTTCATTTTTTGAGCTAGTTTGCTGCAGCATGAGGAGAGTGCTAGTGGAAGTAAAGCAAAGTGGGGGGACTGGTAACAATGATTTTTTAAGATTCATTTTATTACTGCTTCCCCCCTCAAGAGCCTACTTGTGGTGATCAAGAAGAGAAGCAAGAGATAGATTAAACAAAACACAAATTATATATGTTAGATGATTGTCTGAATAGACTGTTTACTTCTAAGAGACTGCATCAGTATTGAAAGCTTTCTGTATTCCCTCCCCCTTCTTTATTTTGTCTTTCTTTTCCTATTTTATTTATTTTAGCACAAAAAACCCCACATAAGCAGCTATTTAAGTAGAGGATCTTTTTGAGTCAGGCTTCTGAGTTACTCTAGTTTTACTAAAGGAAATTTTATGAAATCAGAAGCCTGATTTGTGCCACATTCTTTCATTGTAAAATGCAACCCTGTTATGGTTAATAAGTGACTGTTCTAGCCTAGTATTTTATGAAAAGGCACATATTGCTACATTAACTTCTCAGTGCATTTGGTAATCAAAACTAATTTAAACAAACAAAACCCCAACTCTGAAAAACAAACATACAAAAAAGAATTTGTGAAGACCACTCATTTAAGTCTTTAATTTTTGCAGCTGTTGTCTGCATTAGGAGTTTCTGTAGGTAATCCCTGTTCAATATGTAGTGTTCCAGACCTTTGCTTTGAAGGCTGCAGGAGATCTTTCACAAAGTAGTGATGTCCTTCTATGAATGCAGGAGCAGAAAAAGCATGATGGGTATTTCCAAATCAAAAAAGCCTTTTGAAAAGTCTCTATAGGTTATCAGCATTTCGTTGACTGAAAATTTGAGAATAGAGTCATAGAATATCTTGAGTTGGAATGCACTGATAAAGCTTGTCAAGTCCAACTCCCTGTTCCTCGCAGGAACCTATCACTAAACTTTGTGATTAAGACCATCATCCAGATGCTCCTTCAACTCTGGCAGGCTTGCTGGTGTGTCCACTTCCCTGGGGAGCCTGTTCCAGTGACCAACAGTCCTGTCAGTGAAGAACCTTTTCCTAATGTACCAATGGGGTCCAGTCTAGTTCATAATAGCTGGGAGAGTCACCAGGCTTTCTCCCAGTAATACACCAGACTGTGGTGCTTCCTGTTGGCTTACATGAGGAAATGCTATGTGCTTCTTAGAGTTTATTTTGGCTGTTGTAATATTTGAACATTTTATGCCCTACCTGAATCTGGAGCAGTATGCACTGTAAAGAACAGGAAAAAAACCACTCAAACTTCCTAAGGAAATATGTTTTAGATGGTTTTGGTTTTTTTGTTATGTTACCGTTTTTGTTCGGTTTGATATTTATTTATTTATTTCATTATTTTTAAGTAGCACTAACTAGGTTTTTAGAAAGTTATCCTTGACACAGTTTTGCATTTGGACCAAAATTGTATTCAGAAAATTTGGACAAAGTGTTAGGTATCTTTATTGGCTAAAGAGCTTGTATTTTGTGGGGACAAAGTCTGTTGTCCCTGGGACTGACTGAGCTGTCGATGGCCATAGTACTGCACGTGCTGCTATTGTTGAATAGTTGAATTGGCTGATAAGTTACTTCTGCCAAATACCTTTCGTGCTTTGAAAAGTTATTTTGACAGCTGTATTCTTAAACTTTTAACTAAAATAATACAAATATTGTTGGACTTACTGTAGACTTTTGGTTTTCCAGCTATGTTTGGGTCTGTACGAGGTTATCAGGTTGTATGCTAAATATTAGCTCAGGGTCTGCTGCTTGAGCTATTGTATTATAGCACTGTAAATAAGTTTTATAACAATACAAATGGGGACTTAACCTGTGTTGAGTTTGCAAAGAACTTCAAAACCTACAGTCAGACACTGATCACATACAGTTATCTATAATAAAATTATTATTTCTGGCACTTTGGATGTCTAAAAAGCATTAAGATTCAGAAGTGCTTAAATGCAAAGGAAAATATTGATTACAATTTGGAAACCTGCTGTGAGTTACAGAGTACAACTATATATTTTCATCTTTTGCTCTTTAAAAATTAATCTGTTCTCTTTATGTCTTGTATAAAAGACTGTGTTGTTCAAGCTGTGTGGATAAGTAAGATGAGCCCCTGGTTGTTTTCTGTTCCAGCTATAGCTTGGGAAAATATATTAATTGAAAGGGTCATGGAGTTGCCTCTTATTTTCATGAACTATTATGTACCTGAAAATTGTACTGTAAGACGTTTTTGGAAATAATTGGAAGGGTATGTGGAAGGAGATCCCCTTCACATGGTGTGGTTGTTCTAAAGTCTGACCTTCTTGACATTGGCCGTGGTGATGACTCTGGGATTGAAAATGTGGATTTGAATTCTCTTTCTTGTTCGAATTAGTAAAGTTGCATTCTGCAATTTACTACTGTTCCTAGTCAATCATCATCTCTTAAAAAATAAATTAAAAGTCACCTGAGGTCTTTGGTATCAGATGAATGTTTTAGGTTTTGAAATACTTTATTCTGGTTTTTGACTTTTCAACAGTGATAGCTTTGACTGCTTTCCAGCCAACACTCTCAGGCACTGTGTTCTGAAGCACTCACTGAATTCTCTAGATAACTGAGAGTCACCTGGTCTTGTGCTCTGATCAATAAAAAGATGACTTGCTTTTCCAGGTCATCTTTCCTTTCCACTTGGACATTGCGCGTGCTTTGCCTTCAGAGTTCGTAGAGATAAAAGAAGCCACAAGAAGAGATAAAGCACTAAAGGCAGGTGGTACTATAGTTTGCCGGTTGCTGGAGCATTTCATCTGTCCTTTTATCTAAGTGTTCTGTAATTTTCTGTTTTTCTGAGGTATGTATAGCCAGCAGGCTCCCAGCCTTCTGCACCAGGACGCAGAAAAGCGTGCTCAGGAGGTCACGTGTCACGGAGGCTGTCCCTGACTTTGTGACCTCCCCGTGAGGGTCCGGGCTTGCCTGTTCTCGGGGCTGCACTTGGTCAGTGGTACGAGGCTCCAGTCAGCAGCTGCCTGCGTGGAGAGGGCATGAGTGGTAAGAACATGCTTGGGCAGCTCTTCAACAGCTGCATTGGCTTCCTTTTGGCTTCTGGGTACAACTCAAGGTTTTGGCCTCAGTTGCTTTAAAGCCTAACGTGACCTGAGCTCTGGCTGAGAAGCTGCCTGCTTTTTTCATCCAACATAGCAATTAATGTCAACTGGGATACTTGACCTAGATCATCCTAGTTTTTAATGTCAAGTAGCCATTGGCAGGAAGTTCTCCGAGAAGTACTTTTGACTGTGGAATGTGCTCCCAACCTGGTCTGGTGGAGTCAGCTTGCTGAACTGGCTCAGTGCCAGGCCTATCTTATTTCTTTGCCTATGGAGATGAGGAATTGCTCAGTGCTTCTCCTGTTCTCCTTTGCCCCTGAAGAAAGGCAGGTTAATGTGAGTTTATATCGCTACACTAAGACTTTTCCACTTGAGTCATGTGGAAAGATAAAGGAGACATATTTGAAAGAAAAGATAGCATACATGCCTTTATACGTAAGGACTTTTTTCCTGAGAGAATTTAATTGGATGTTTTGCATGAAATGAAAGCAAAAGATGTTTCCTCACACAGACCAATTGAAAGTATGGCAAATTAAATTTCGATAAGTGCTGTTTTCTTTTGGCTTTGTGGAAGACTCTACAGTTCACTGCCAGTCATGGAAAGCTTCCTTCTTGCTGGAAAAGGAGATTTGTGAAACCATTAAAACCATCACCAAAGTGCTTTAAGCTTAAAGCATCATCCCCAGGCCTCACAGCTAACCAGGCCGTAGTAGTGCCTGCTTTGCCCCATGCAAAGGTGTTGGGTGGTTTTTTCCCAGCTGTGCCATCTTCAATGAGGTTGGTCAGTTGGGGGAATGAAAAGGGTCAGGAGCGAAAGTAGTTTTGAGGATGAGGGATTTTGTCTAGAGTGCTACGTGACAGCTCCATGCCGAAGCTGGAGCCAACTATTGGAATATAAATAGTCTTTACTTGGGCCTGGAAAAGCTTTGTTCTACAATTACTATGAGATGTCTGAAGGTTTGTTGGCAAATGCCCAACAGGCAGCCAAGATGATTATGGTTATAAAAGGCTGTGAGGAAGGAACTGGGGAGAGAAATTTTATTCTAAACCTTGAGTAACTAATACTTGTTAGTTCAGGGAGCATGTAGATGTTTCTAACAGCACGTTGATATCATGTCTCTTTTTGCTCAGGTGAGAGCCTGCCTGGCCCTACAGGATGAGGGAGTTCAGCTTGTATGTCTGCTTTGGACAGGACAGAAAAAATATAACCACCTCCCTTTCCTGAACACATTTTAACCCTTTTTCTGTCAGTCTGGATTCTGGAGAGCTTTGGGAATACAGATTAGGAGAAGAAAGAAGAGGAATTAGAGGTTAGAAGTAAGGGAGGAAGGAAAAAGTTACTTGTTTCTGGAAAAGATTAGGAAATAAATCATAACTAGAATTAGAGAACTTGAGAATATTCATAGCTTTAGTTCTTGACTATCCAATAAAAATGATGGCTCTATGAGGAAAAAGAGATGATAAACAGATCAGGTGGCTTGATTCAAAGTCAGCTAAAGATTCACTGGCTTCAGCAGTTTAAAGTGTAGAACTGAAGGAAGAAAAAAGCTTAAGAAATGGAAAACTTAAGGAAATAAAGTAGAAGAAAATATGTAGGTCACACCTAAAGGGAAAGATCTTTTGGCAAGTCTTTTTTGAAGACTGGTAACAAAGTGAAGAAGTTTGCACTAATGAGCAGAGGTACTACCCAGAATCAGGCAATTCTTGTGACATCTGAAGGGAGAAATGCAGAAGGAATAAGTGCAAGCTGATGAATAACATTGAAACAAATGCACTAATTGGTGTCATGTCACTCAAAGCAGTTACCTGAAGGACTGGTGTTACCCGGGAGTGGGCATCCACTGTGTTGAGGGGGAAACGCTGAGAACTTACACAATTGGTGTTTTGCTACTGATCTTTAAGTGCAGAGGATTAAGGTGGTGCTAGGGCAGTGTGGGGTTTGTGTCACCTGTATAAGAAATGTCAAACTCTTGAGTGGAAGGTGGGGAGAAGAGCTGATGCTTATTCAGAAAAGAGAAATGGGAATCCTGTAGAACTCTTGCCAGGCCCGGAACAGAAGCAGGCACTTGTAGGCTGTGATTCATTTGACCTCCTTTAGACAAGAGTTCAGGAGAAGAGCCTAGTTCTTCCCATGGGCTGTAAAGGAAGACTAACATGACCTGTTCAGATACAGACACTTAGGCTGTAAACATCTTCATTTGGTCAAGTGAATTCTGGCTTGGCACCCACATCTAAGCATGGGAAGGCAAGGCTGCTCTGTTATTATGGCTTGTGGTCAAGTGTCAGATGCCCTCCATCCTACCTGAGTAAAGACTCAACACCTTTTCAGAATTGAAGCTGGCATGCTAGGGCCTCCAGAGATCTGCCCAAGTCGGGCTAACAATTCATGCTGAAGCTCTGCAAGGGCATTGCCCTTGTGCCATCCCCTCATGGGCAGCAGAAGCCAGCCTGTCGTGACTCTGTGCCCCTCTCGTGTCAGTGCATTTGGGCTGAGTCCTGCAGCATCACTGGGCGAGACGTGAGCACAAGTGTGGTACACCCAGCTCTGGAGCAGGAAGAACTTCAAAGGGCTGGGAGTAGTGGCCTGCTGAGTTTCCCCCCTCCAGCAGTGACTGATTTACAGGTGAGCGTGGGCAGATGTGACAGGTGGTCAGACGGGGAGCTCCGCAGGGACACTATTACTGGAGAGCACAGGGTACGTTCTGGTGACAGGCTTGGTGCTTACCTGTAAATCACCCAGCCCGTGTTTGGTGGGCCGTGAAAAGTAAATGATTTATTGAAGCTGGTTCCTGGATGAAATTGGAGTGTTGTTCTATATTGTTAAATCGGGCCACATAAAGCACAAGAACTCATGTTTTTGTTCTTACTAAATAATGTTGGACTATAACATGTAGATGTTGCCATCACTGTTTCTATTTTATCTGTACAAATGTGTTTTTATTACTTCATGGCTTTGAAACTTTTGCTTTTGCTGTAACACACCAGAATAAATAAATACATGTATCTTTCTTTCTTTTGAAAACTCCATTTATTCATTTTCCTCTTGAATTTTCTGGTGGTTTATTTGGAATACCAGCATATTATATGTTGGCTGCAGTATTCTTTCTCTGGGTATGCAGTATAATTGATGTCTATGGAACAGATTTATTTTTTTTTCCTTAAAGAACAAAACAAAAACACTTTGATATTCTGTCATTGTGAAGTGTGTTCAAGTTAAATTTTTCAGGAAGTTTTTCATAAGGAACTTAAATCAAAACAGGTTTTCTATTAAGCTGTATTAAAATTCCAGGCACTGGACGAATCCTGTTTTTAAGAAAAGGAGAGGTCACATTTAGTGTTATGAGTATTATGAATTATTTTGTTCAAGTACATTTTAAACAATAGCGTTGTTGAGAGTGTCTTCATTTTTATGGCAAAAAAATGTAAACAGATCATTCTCTTTATTACACTTATTTTCTTAAAGTACTCATTGTCTCTGTGCAGGCTCATTTTATAATGTATGCATCTGGTAATGAAAATAGTAATTAAATTCTTTCACAATGAAACTGTGATTGGGGGGAGGGCAGGGGCGGAGAAAGCTCAAGTAAAGCTAGCTCAAGAAAGCTCATACCCAGTAAAGCCAGCTAATTGGCTAGTAAGGCTGATTCTTCACCTTTGGTGTATTTTAAAGCCAAAAGTTATATTTTTTTTAAAGAGATGGTTCTCACTTTTTTTCCTAATAGATGCTCCATATGTGGAAACATCACTTCCTTTTTTTCCCCTCCTTTTGTTCTTTTGGTATTTTTTCTGTGCTTCCTGATCCCTTATCTTCTCCATGTATTCTCCCCATCCTCATGTATGAGTTCTGACCTTCATTCACTGAGGAATTGCTCCTTGTACTGGGGCAGCGAGTGACCCAAGTGCTGACTTTGGAGGGTTTGAAGATGCTGCTGTGGAGGTTGGAGAGGTCTGAGAGAAGGTGGCTCTGTTGATCCAAAAAGTACACAGGGTGGTGAGCTGTGCTGTGTAACCAAACCCTATCAAAGTCTCACAGTTCTGGGAAGGACAAGGATGTAATCTGGATCTGAGTAGCAAAACCCAACTGGTGTGGATTAAGATACAGCTATTTGGGTAAGTGCGTGCGTGCTGATTGAAATAATGTAACATGGCTGACCAAAAGTATCTAGATTAAATCTGATTTACTTTTTTAGTACTTAATCTCCCTGCTTTTCATTTTGTTATTGCTTATTCTATTTGTTTGGGATGATGTGCTCTCTTATTGTTTTTGTCTGGGTTTTCTTTTTTTTTTCTTGTTTGTTTTGTTTTCTGAATCCTTTTTATTTTTTAAAATTATTTTTTCCCCTGCATTTATATCCTATCCCCTAAGCGCTGTTTACTTTCCTGTATATCCTCTGTGTCTCTTTCGAGGCATATTCAAAGAGGTTCATTCTTGAGTTAGGTCTTGAAAATGATAAAAGCAACATCAAATGGTTTGAGAGTTTAGGACAAACTTCTGAAAGTGCCCAGTGTAGCCCTGTATGTCTGTATTCATGTTGTCTTGCAGGCACAGATTAAAGCTGAAATAGTCTCACAGCCTTGGACTGTGTAATGATTCCTCTGGTGTAACAGAGGGAAGACAAATGAGATGGGAAAGACATCAGAGTTGGCTGGGTATGTGGGATTCAGCTTGAGAGAGCTGTAATACCGGGGAGCATCCTTTTCAGAGCACCTTTTAGTCATCTGTGAGGTCTGGGATGGTCTGAATCCATATCAAATGTCATTTTTGGGAAGGCCAGTCTGATCATGCATGAGTTCTGTGGGGTCAGTGTTTCCTTTTTGAGATTAATCACTGTAATATTTTAATAAAAAGGATGTATAAACTGCTTTATTAAAAAAGGCAAATGGTGTGCAATATTAAAGACCCAGAAGGTGCACTGAAATGATGGCGTGTAATATTAAGATTTACCTTGCATGAACAAAAAGCAAACTGACTGTACTTGAAGCTGCTGCTGCTCCTTCATTAACCTGGAAACTAATTTTGGTTTTTTCTGAAGTCGTAAACTTCATTTCAGTCACCACCAGTAGTAGTTTATTCCACTGCCCTTAGCTTTAAGTACTTCTGCAGGACTGATCTATTTAATGTATTTTTAATTAGTACTTTGAAAATCTCAGAATATCTTCTTTCCTGATGAGGAATCAACCTGAATCCTTTAACGTTGTTATTACAAATGTCTGAGGTCCCATATCACCTTTTTTCTGGTGTTTTGTTGACATTTTTATCATTCCTTAGCTCATAAATAAGAACCAGGAATTTTTCTTGTTTGCCTGCAACAGCTGTATCGATTTGACTTTTTTGTTCCTTTGTTTTGTTAGTGTGGATTATTTAAAATATGCTCCTTCTCTTACCTTTTCTCAGAGAAAGTTTTTCCCGAGTTTAGGGGGGAAAAGAATTTGGTGATGAAAAGCCAAGTTTGTCATAGCAAAAATTTGGGTTTCATTGAGGGTTTTGCAACTATATTTGCCTGTTGCAAAAGTTTTCTTATGTGAGACAGAACTTGACGGAGAACTGTAGCTCTGCAGTTTGGTTTCTGGTGTTCTCTTTGGCTGTGATGAGAGAAAGGAGTAACGCAGGTGCTCAGCTGTACTAAGGGCTGCTCTGAAGTGGGGGGACCAGCAGACCCCAGGGGTTGCCTCTTACCTGCCAGCCTTCATAAAAAGCACCTTTATCATCTGGCATAGCTTCCCTCTCAAAGCAACAGTTGCCAAGAACTTTTTTTCTTAAACAAGTTGTATTTTGAGAGTGGAAGACTGTCTACTCAGTGTTCCTGTTTAAATCCACAGAACTAGACATCTGACTAAAGGGAGAAAATCTCTTACAGGGACATAACCATGTTCAGCAGGTTGTAAGCATTGCTAGTTAAACTTTTTTAAAAAAAGACTGTGGGGATGTTTTGTGCTAAACATTTTTTTGGCTCTAAATTGGTGTGAGGAGAGAAGAAGGTAGCAGAATGTAAATGCCACGTGCAGCTGATAAACAAAAAGAGCTCACCTACTTCTATCATATAGCGATAGACCCCAAAATCAGAGTTTAAATCATGCCCATGTTTGTGCTGTGCTTTTGGTGAACCCATACAGACTACTGAAAACTGACACCTTAACTACCCTGATGGAGGAGCATAACTGAAGTTGTACAGAGGTTTTGGCTCTTTCCTGCTGTTTGTCTTTTGAGAGTTGGTAGTGTGGTGTGTGTAAAACATTTAATGCATGGCCAGTGTTTCTGCATTGCAGCATAACATTGAGGGGCATTTATGTGTCATGTTAGTGATTGTAAGAAAGTATGACTTTTAGAAGCTGCAGACATATAAAGTGCTTTATTAGATTTATTTCCTGTTTCAGACTTTCAGACAACAGAGGAGTGCAAAGTTGTTTTCTTGATGGGTGGATTAAAGGATTTGCTACATGTTCTTTATCATTATGAAAGACTAGCAAATCCTGTTTTCATGTGGGTTGGTAAATTTTTGTGAATAAGTGGTCAGTTAATTTAACTATGCATTTGAATTGTGTTGGGGTTTCTTTTTTTTTCCTTTTTTTCTCACACTACTAATTCTCAGGTTTTTAGGATGAGTCATGTTTTTGCAGAACATCTCATACAATCCTCAAAAAAAACATTGGGAAACGTTTTCATTTTTTAAAATACAACGCAGTATAGTACCTTTGTTTGAAAAGCACATATCAATGAGCCTTCATTGTTGAAATGATGATGTTTCTCAGTTGCATGCCTTGATTCCACTGCCTGCCTAAAGAATGGGGAATATCTTACTATTTCTGCTGATCGTTGGTTGGTGTCTGTGAGATCTGCTTATTTTTCTGTGTCAGTCATGGGCATTGATCTGCCCTTGAATTTGTGGACTCAATTTTGCAAGTTTTGTGTTTGTCCCATCATCCATCTGTCGTCCCCCCTCATGACTAACTAGCGTTGAAGCCGGTAGGTTGATTCATGTGATTAGATTTCTCCTGCTCAGGTTCAGTCACTGTTGTCTTTGTACTCAACGATCCGTTTGCTAGTTGTAAGGTTAAAGAGGATGATTCCATGGGCAGAATTCTTTTTCTGTATTTTTGATTTTGAAACTTCCTGCTGATAAATAGAAGAACTGTGTCTAGAAGCTTACCTCGTTGTTATTACCCTTACAATTCAGAAAAGTTGGTTAAAAAGGCAAAAAATAACTGGCTGCTGTTACTTATATGTGATGACAAAGAAACATCTGCTTGAAGAGCTTATAGTGACCCAGTTTAAATGGTCTGCACAGTGCTAAAACCAGTTTTACAGTATCAGGGTTTTTTTTTCTTTCTCATTTTGAAAGAATCAAAGATAAATGTCCTGCACATTAAGGAGATGAGCTATAATGAAACATATATGGATAATATGGCAGCAGTCCAAGAGCATTAGTATGCATGCCCTGATCGAGTTGTGGTGGCAGCTAGCAGTCACTCTCAACTTACAGCTGAATGTTACTCAGTGAGCATGGAGAGCCTTCCTCTGTGAACTGTTCCTATTCTGGAAGGAAGAAACTCACCCCAGTTTAAGGCAGTTCTTTGCTGGTTTGGTGTGAAACCTGTTGGTTTGGAGAACTAATATTCAGTTTCTGCAGGGGGCTGCATTTGTCACGGAGGGTCTGGCTGCGGTGACGGTGTCTGTAGATGTGCGGATGGCCACATTAGGATGGACATGAATGTGTTGTAACAAAGCTGTGGGCAACAGGCAGTCGTGCTGTCACAGGACTGCTTGTTCTAGCAGACATGGGGCAAAATTCATGTGCGTTAACTTGTGTAGCCAGTTACATGAGCACCATCACTACCGCATGGTAATTTCTGCCCACTTTTTTGACAGAGCAGAGGATACGGGTTCTTATGAAACATAGTGGTGGGAAATCAGATGTGAGAGTAATTCCCTAACCCTTGCCTGCTTCCTTCCTATATCTAATTAGCCACTGGGGAGGACAGCAAGGAGTGGGCGGCTGGCCAGATAAATTGTTGCCGTGGATTGGATCTGGCCAGCTTGGGTGCTCTGGTTTGGATCACAAAAAAAGATTTATTCGAATTTCCGACTGAACTTGCTTTGAAAGACATGTTAGATGTTGACGGTTGTTTAAAGACCAAGTTCTTCCTGTGTTCTTAAGTAGCAGGCTTTCGGAAGATCTTAGTAGCTTCTTTTCCGTGATTATTTATTCCCTTTGCTTAGGGCAGGAGTAGTCTTTACTGCTTCTCTGCATTATTACATGCTTCTTGCAAGTGTTCAGGCTTTTACTTTATTATCCTTTGGAGACTCTTTCACAGAGAAATGAACCTTGATGTCAGGTGGTAGTGAGCATGAATATTCCAGAGCCAAATTGCTCCTGCTGTGAAAAACCTCATAGATAGGAAGAGAATTAAAGAGAGGAAATTTTCCATGAGGTTCTTCCTATAGATATTTCTTGTCTATTTTTTACACTTGAATTGTGAATGTGATGGATCAGAGGAGAAGGCTTCCTCATGAGCATGGGAGATCCTTTTGGTAATGTTGGGATACATGACATAGAGCCATCTGTGTAGGTGAACTCTGTGTACAGTTGTTTCTCCTGGTTGTCTGATGTTTTGGAGGATATTATAATGTTAATTTTGTTATTGTGAGAAAATAAATTAGGTTCTTTTATTCTCTCAGTGGTCAATACTTTGTTGTTGATGGTTTGATGCTTGTTAGTACTTACTCACAAACATAGCAAGGAGGAAAGATTTAGAGTTTTGTGTCAATTCTCTCCCTGTTACGGCTGATTCATTAACCACAGAAAGTTGAGACAACCTGTAGGAGCACGTCTGATATTTACCTATACAACTATTTTAAAAAAGGTGTATGTTATATTTAGAGTAGTAGCCACAGCATTCTATCTCTGTTATATTTTTGAAATTAGTACTCAATCTGGCCTTTTCCCATTGCTGTATTTCTGCTTATCTGTGGTTTCTCAATAGTCGTTCACTTGTACAACAGGAAAGATGAAATAATGGAATAATGTTAATTTTTATTATTCTATGCATTATGTTTTTTCTAATAGCTCAAACCATTTTTTATATTAATGAAAGTTTAGAAAGCTGAAAAATTAATTTCAAGTTGCTTTTTGGTTTTGTTTGAGGAAAATAATTGTTCTTACAGGATTTTAATTTGGGAAATCTGTGTTTTTTATGAGGATTCATGACTCTTGAAGAATGCATCTTATGTCTGTGTTTGGCACGGTCATACTGTTAGTCATCCATAAATGAAAATAATTGAAAAGTGACAAAGGTTTTATAAATGTTTTGAAATCTTTGGGTGCATTTAAAAGATTTGTGAAAGCTTCCTATTTCTGATTCTTTGAATCAGTCAGCCTCAGGGTGGGGGTCGTAACAATTGTACTACTGGCAAAATATCAAGAATTAGACAAACCTGAATGGTGTGCACTAAATAGAAACTTAATGTGTCTTCTGAAAAAAAACAGAACAATTTGAGTGCGTGTCGTATTTTCCTAAGCTGATACTTTGGCAAGATGTGCCGTAGTTTGAAAAATTGTTATGAGTATGGAGCTGTTGTGTGTTCGTTTATAGAGGAAATGTGTTTGGGCAGAGGGGTTATGTTTGTTGCAAGACAAATGAGAGGCTTTGTTTCTTAAAGGGTCTGTCTAGTCTTTCTCAGAAAGGGAGGAGTACAGTTCAGGATAATTGCCTAAGAACTCCCTTTTCTTTCCATTTTTAGTATTTTTGCAGTTATTTCTTTTAAAACACTACTGGTTATTAAGTAAGGAAGTGGTCCTTAAGTTTATGGCTTTGACTAAAAACAGGATAAATCTCACTTTATCATACTTAAATTTCTGTTTACTTTAATGTGAGATTTGATACCACTTTTGTATTAGATGCTAGGAAATAGTCAAGGTATTAGTGATTCATAAGCATTTGAATTTCTAAGGTTAAAAAAAGGAGAGAGCCTAATTCACTGTAAATTTAGGTGCGTGCTGGGAAGTGGGAATCCCTGGCTCAAGTATAAGGCAAAGAGCCTGCAATTCTAAGTTGAGAATATTGTAAAGTGCAATAACAAAATACCAAGAGAAAGCTTGTGGTAGACGAGTTTCTGACACTCTTGCTGGCTGGAGAGCAGGAGAGGTCTGAGTCACTGTATGACCTAGGAATTAATATTGTTGAAGATAAAATGAAGCCTGTTTTGGAGAAGGAAATGCTGTTGGCAACTGAGCACCCAAATACACTTGATAACCAGGAATTGCTACTGAATACTATTGGCTTCAGCTGTTTTGTTGGACACATGGCAACAGCATTAGTGTGATCATTGCTGGAACTGTACAAGTGTAATTCACTCTTCTTTCGGGCTTATCTGATTGACAGCTTCCTACTCTCTTCTCACAATGGCCTGGGGTACCAGGATAAAAGTGTGTGTATCTAACATAGGTGCACACATATGGAAATATAGTGCATATATACAAAACATACCTGCCTGCCAGAGACTTTTCACTTCTCATGGCTAGCTGTATTTTCTGTAGTCACTATGCTGTTTCTTGCTTTGTGATATCTGAGATTTTCACAGACAGAAGAAGAGTATTTAAACAAGAGTATTTGAAGGTGAAGATTTGCAATGTAACATGTCAGCGATGATGCAGACACTGATATATTTGTTGAAAAAAAAATGCAAAACACCCTTTGGTTTTCTTCTCCCAGGCTTGTGATATTTCTTTAGCAGTCAGGTGCTGGCAAAATATTAATAATATTTAGTATAGCACAATCAGGAGTGTAAATAAAATAAGTGCTTCCTTATATTACCCCCCCTCAATCCCACATCATTAATTATAAGAAGAAAGAAGTGATAGAGAAGCTTAAAGAGGTTAGTTGGAGTGATGAAAGAAGATGTCTGAGGAATAGGGAATCTTGTTTAACTTTATAAGACGTAATATAAACAAACTTGTGGACTTTTTTTGTATTGCAAATTATTGTTGAGTGTGGGTAGCTCCCAACCCTACCCTCCCTTTTAAGTGTAAATTTAGAAAATGTTGTGTCTGGTGGAACAGGGGAAGGTAGCTCAAGGACCTTATTCTATACTGGATGCCTTCAAAGGCTAAGAGTGGGAGGTGTAGCTTAGACTTTGAGACTGCAGGAGTTGGAACTGATTTTTATATCATGTTTATACCTTCCAGATATGGGTGGGCGCAGAGATGGGAGACAAAATTAGAGCCTATGGTGTTAAAGGTAGCCAAGTAGAATTATTAACAGGCAACTGATTAAGGTGTTTTTCACCATTCAAAGATATTTCCAGACATCACTTTGCTCTGAAATGCACTTTAAAAAAAATTCTGTGCTCTGCAGACAGCCAAAAAGCTGTGCTTGTGAATGTTAAAAATGACCTTGAGCAGAAGAACTCAAAGGTTGTTGGTGGCTTTGTACTGAATAAAATAAACTGGTACAGCAATGAGAAAAACCTGCATTAAGGTTCAGGGTCCTGATTCAGCAAAACACATTTAATCTTAAACATGGATAGTTATTCTTCTGCAAGTGCTCGTGTAATTCCTGATCAGGGCACAAGTTAAATATTACAATAAAAATGTGTATAATATGAAGTGTTGACAATGTCCTTAAATTGGTGTCTGAGATGTCTGAAGCAGGAAATGAACCCCACCAAAATGAGCAAGGCTATCTGTGCAGGTCATCAGCCTCATTTGTTTTGAGATGCACCTTGTGGAAAGATGTCCCTAGGTTTAGAAGTTACTGCTTTTGATCTGCAAAACATTTGCACAAGATTGCTGCTGTGTTTGAGAGTTGTTAGGAGACCTAAATTAATCATCAGGTTTTACTAGAAAGCTGTGGAAGATGCCTGGGTATTAACTGAGATCTCAGTAGAGCAAGATTATTTTGTTTGTATCACAGAATCATAGAATGGTTTGGGTTGGAAGGTCACCTAGTTTGAATCACCTGCCATGAACAGGGACTCCTTCCACTAGACCAGGTTGCTCCTAGTCTCATCCAGCCTGGCCTTGAATACTCCCAGGGAGCATCCACAACTTCTCTGGGCAACCTGTGCCAGGGCCTCACCACCCTCACTGTCAAGAATTTCTTCCCGATACCTAATATCAACCTACCCTCTTTCAGTCTGAAGCCATTCCCTCTTGTCCAGTCACTGCAGCTCCTTGTAAATAGTTCCTCTCCGTGTTTCTTGATCCCTTCAGGTACTGGAAGGCTGCAATTAGGTCAGCCCAAAGTCTTCTCTTTTCAGTCTGAACAATCCCAATTCTCTGTCTTTCCTCATAGGAGAGGTGCTCCATGCCTCTGATCAACTTGGTGGCTTCTTCTGGACTTTCTTCAAGAGATCCTTTGTGTGCTGGAGACCCTGGAGCTGGATGCAGCTCTATATAAACACTAGTAATCTAGTAAGACACTTTCTCCCTTGATCAGTTGAACGTACATTATTCTGTACTTCTTGCCCTTAACTGCTCCTCTCAAGTAATAATTAATTAATGTATTATATACTAGTATTAGTAGTATATTGTATACTAGCATAAGAATGCCAGCTGTATCAATAGTAATAGTATTAATTTTCATTTTTTGGGTATGTTTCTTTGTAACCATTCTAATATTTATCTGTGCTAATATTTTAGCTGTTACTTCAGTACTTAGTTTGTATCTGGTGCTGCTTCCTTTTTCATGAAAACTTATTTATTATATTAGCACTGTAAAGGGCACTCTATCAAATTATCTATTTGGTCATGTTACTTAAAATAAGTATTCCCCCTTACCTAACTTGCACTTAAAAATTGTGGTTTATACTATAGGTAGCTCACAAAAAAGCATAATAATGAGTAATAATTTACAACTCTTGTCTCCAGAAAAGTCTCTTGTGTGGTGCTAGACCAGGGGCTGCATTGGGAAGTCAGGTCAGCAATGCTGGGGGATGTGGTCAGTCACAAGGTGATTTTTCAACTGTTTCTTGTTAATACCAGCACCAGTGGAAGTATCTGTGTTTGCTCCCAAGAGAATGTTTTTGTCAATAGCATCCTTAGCAAATACAGTTTTATTTAAAAATGGGGTCCAGGTGGGAAGAGAATACATTATCTACCATCTTTATCCCGTTTTTTCTGCAGCACAAATGTACACTGTGTACGAAATAAGGCTTATGCTTAATGACTATGAATCTTGTATAGTCAGGACCAGCAGTTATAAAATGGCAGAATTAAGGTTGAGTGGGCAACCTGTATTTGGATGGTCTGTAAAATGCTTGTCTGGTCCTTTTTGTCATACGTGTGCTGGTGTGAGCACACCTGTGTAGGGAGCCAGGTGGGTAGGGGGCAATGCAACTCTCTGCAACTTGCTGTCCATGAGAAATTGTAGCCACAAAGACCACTTTCATCAGATGGGTAGAAACGAATGACTGTCCAGCTTTACAGATGCTATATTGTCATGATGGCTGTGGTTTGGGTGTATGGACACGCTGGTAACTGCTGGAGGTTTGGAGTCGAGTGTGACTGCACTCACTGCTTCTGTCTGGTGCTCCTAGGGACAGCTTGATTTGGAAAGTTTTCACTGGACTGTTGTGGCCCTGGACGAAGCTGCTAATTTGTATTTTTGGCTTTTGGCTTCTGCTTTTGGCAGAGCCACACAATGTGTCCCATACTTGGCAGCAATGCCTGTGTGGCTTGAAAGCTTTCGTTGCGTCTTTGAATCACCCTGCTCAGCTGAAATATTGCAATAGGAGTTCTTTGTTTTTGTTTTGGGGGTTTTCACAACACATGGTGTTTGGAAAACCCATATTATATTTTTGTCTTGTTACACTTTGGAGAAGCGTAACAAACCGCGGATGGTGCACTATCAGCTGTGCATACCATGAAGATATGCCTTAATGCTTTCTGCTAGGCTAACATGTAATATGTGAACTACTTAAACTGGTCTCTTCTAATCCCTCTTCCTGATAACTCTGGGGTAAACTGGAAAGTGTTCTGGGAAACACAGCTTAGGACCCAGTCCTGCAATAACTGTGTAATAGGCTAAGTGACTAAACTTTGTCTTTTTTTTTTTAAAGCCGCAGCTGGCAACCTGTCATTCAGAAGCTGCAAAAAGGACACCTTTCTGCAGAAAGATCAGTGAACCCACATGTGTGGGTCTGCTCAGTCTCCCTTTGCCAAGCCCCTGATGTGGTGGAGAAGGGTGGTGTGTCCCCTCCAGCCTCCTGCTCCTCTAAGGCTGCAGAGTAGAGGTGGCTGAGCCCCTAGGGCAGAGCATGCCCTGAGACTGCTGCTGAGTAATCACAGGGGTTCTTCTGACATCCAGGTGCTGCAGGAACACCGTGGCCCTCTGTCCAGGCGTAACAAATGCCTTGGAAACCTTGGCACGTCTGTGGAAAAGCATCTGTATGGTGCAAGTTCCTCCTCTGCTGATACAGAAGGCACCGTCATTGATGTTACTGAAAACTAATGCTCAAAATTATAGAGCCATCTAACAAGGAGGGAGTTTCATGAGAAGAGCTGTGGTTCTTGGGAGTCAGGGAATGACAGTGGTAGGTGGAGGGTAGTGTTACAGCAGTTGTGTCAAAACTACTAAAGCTGTGTCCTTCTTCAGGAAACTTCAATGTGTTTTGTTACTGTGTAACAGATTATAGTGCTTAAAAATGACTGTACAAAATCAGACTAAATGAAGCCCGTAGTGCTCAACCAGAGAAGAATCACAACACCCTCTGCTGGTACGAGTGACTCCTTCCTCATCTCCTCAAGGACTTGTCTGGCAGATAACCTAGAAATAGTAAAAGACAGTTCTGAAGTGTGATGCTGGCTCTTTTCAATTAAACTTGAGGTTATTTTAACCCATTTATATTTATTCCCCCCCCCCAACCCCGTAGAAATTTGATGGGTTGGTCTGACCAATAACATATCATCACTAAAACAGATGGCGAGAAGGTGGTGATGTTTTTTTCTTCGTTTTTAGATGTAGGAATCCATGTCACTTTCTAATGAAACATACAGAAAGCTACTTCTAGTTGACAAACTCTTACTGGAGGTGGAGTTGAGGATTGTGTGCAGATAGGTTTCTGAAGAAAGCACCCATCCCTTCAGTGGTCTGATAGTTGCATTCTAATAGTGCTGCCAAATCCTTTGGATAAATCTGTGGTTTCATAGAGTGACCATGTGTTCCTCGGGCCTTTCCTAGAGGTTATCACTGCATGCTTGCTGAAGTTTTCAGAAAGCCTCTCTGTCACTTGTGAGATGATGACCAGTCGCAAGCAGGCAGGCTGCTCAATTTATTTTTTTGTTTCCCAGGGAGTACAGTCATGCTCTCAAACTCTTGGTAGGCCCATTGCACGTTAATATCCTCTCCTCTGCTTCTCTCTTGGCTCAGGATGACTGAGGAGATCACAGGTTAAGATGAGAAGTGGTCACTTTGATTCCTTCTCATAGCACATGTCTGGTGCCTGCCACAGCAACCCACTGCATGTTCCTGACCCCCCTCCTTACCTCCTGGCCTTAACACACAACAGCTTGCCATGGCAGGCACTGCCGTTTTCACTTGGAAAAAGCATCCTTACCAGGGTATTTGTGGAGGGGATGGGGATTGAGGCACCGAGCCCCTTTTCTGCAGCCGGTGAGCTGGGATGGTCCCTGCAGCGAGCTGGAGGACTGACATTTTCAGCTGCAGGGGAGGCGAGGGATGGGGATGGCTGTGGGGGGGAGCCGTCTGGGTGCTCGGTATGAGTAACAGCACCGTTCCTGGGGATGCTGGCTTACATAATTTTGTTATGAAAGAATGCTGCTGGCTGAGCCGTGCTCCGCCGTGGGTTACTGTAAAGTGTGTCTCCAGCACGCCTGCGATGCGCTGCCTCCTGCACGGGAAGGGTTAAGAGGAGACAACATCCTGTCAAAGACCTTGTTTTTAATTTTGCCTCTCACACTGGCACAGATCCAAGAGCAGCCCAGATTAGTTCGGAAAACCTTTGAAGAGATTTAAGATGTCCTTCAGCCAGTTTGAAGGTTTTTGTCTTGCAAATCCAGTACAAGGGTGCCTGCAGGCATCTCGACCCTTGCTGTGCTGCTGATGCAGCTCAAGGTCACACTAACCCGCCCTGTGACATTCAACAACACACACACACAAAAATTATGCAGTGAAACTGCTTCAGCATTCAGCCAACCAACAACTTCCTCAGTTCCTCACTAAAGGAAGAAGTGTATAATTTTTTTTTTCTTTTTTGTCTTTTTTTTTTTGGCTTCGTAGATTTTTGCTGCAGGAAATAATCCAGGATTTCTGGTGTGTGTGATGACAAGGTCATTTCTTAATTAGAACACATGTAAAGAACAAAGCTAAATGGCTTCAAAACAGCTTTGTAGTTGATGGAGAGGATTTAAATTATTTAAAGAGATAGTCACCCAAGTATGATGGAAACTGAATTCTAAACACATTAACTCTTTCAGTACTCTGTACAGTTTCCATATGCTACTCAGAAGGAAATGTCGGACTTGATGAGCATTATTGCAACTACTGTTAAATGAGCATTTTTACATTTATTTATATTGTTCCATTATGCTTTCTCTTAATGCTTTCTCTTTCTCAGAGTTACAAAAGCAAGATTACAAAATACTCACTGTCTAGAGATGGAGAGATAGCCATAGGAAATTGCTGGTTGGAGATCAGTGACTTCATTTCTTCTCCATCTCATATTTTGATGAATGTATTAGCATAAATATATATATGCATGTGTGAATACATGTATGAATTACAGTGCAGGTGAACAGGTATTCTGCAGAACTGCCTCTGGGGCAAATCTGGACTCCTGTCCTCAGTGCTCAAGGTGGCTGCAAGGCATAAGAACGTAAAGAAAGTAGATTAGGGAATGGGGAATGAAAGGAGAAAATTGACAAGAAATGGCAACCTCACTTAGTCTGAAATGACTGTGAGCTGGCTGGAAAGAGGGGCATCTTGGAATCTGAGTTCTGTTCCTCAGAGCTGTCTGTCTCTTTGACTCAATGCACCTAAATAGAAAGGCATTGATACTGCTGTTTCAACCATGGTTTGATGTGGCTGTATGTTAGTTATCCATACTTCTAGTCTTATCCTTCTATTTTTTTTCCTTATTCTGTTTTCCAGTCTTCTTATTCTGTAAGTGCCAGGGGCTGGTAAGGTGAGGACCCTTCTATGATTGCCTTGGGTGTGCAGAGCCCCAGGTACCTGTGGGCAGTGCTCACTTGGGCGCCCCTGAAAGGACTGACCTGATGCCCAGGAATAGACACTAGATTTACTGTGCCTTTTGATACCAGCACACAGTAACTTTCCAGGTTGTCTCCTTGACAAAGTTGTGAGGATGAAAGAATATTTGGGAATTGTTCACCCAAGGAAAAAAGGAAAAGAAAAATAAAAAGCCATTGAATACAAACTTTGCTGGCAAACTGGGCTCTGTGTACGCTCAGAGATACCAGTGCATGACCCATTGAGAACTGAAATGTGGAGAAATTCCCGCTGTAGCCAAAAGTCTAGCACTTAATTCAGATTTAAATGTTTCAAGTATAAAGGACATGAAATTTACTGAGAGTTTATTACTTCTGGTTGTTTTGGTTCCTGTTTCATTTGTTTTTTCTGGTGTAAATCTTGTTCAGCTGGAATAGGAGGTGCAGCAAACGTCAGATGGAGTGTGCTTAGTCGAGAGAGATTGTGCTGGCTCTGAGGACCTCCTTCTGAGAAAGGAGGAAACTGCATTTTTCCAGGATAAAGAGGGAAGATCTGGTGTTACAACTTTTTTCCTCTTTGGGTTTCTTTTTGTCCTTTCCCTCTGCTCTCTGGCTCAGGCGAGGCTTGTGAGGAGAAAACGACAGAGGAAAACAGGCTCCAAACAAGAAAGACACGGATAAGACAAAACTGATGTGCTCTGTGAAATCTGTATGCTCCTGCCCTTGCCTGGGGTGTGCTGTGCCCTTAATATTATGGGAGACCTAGGCTCACCTGCTAGTAATTTCTAATTTACTGTCCTAATTCATCGATTTGTTATCACTAATTGTACTTCATTTACTTCTGTGTAGTTTCCAGTACCTAAAGGGTTGAAAGGTTGCTGTAATTGGCACCCGCAGCTGCTCTTTCTTTTGACAGGGGATAATTTTGCAGCCTATGCTTTGTGTGACAGCTGCCTAATTGGGCATTCTCCCCTTGTAGCAAGCCTGCCTCCTCCAGCCTCCCTGCTGACAAATGGTGGTGGATTATAGATGAGGACACGCTGACCCGTTCGACCTTGCTGAGGCAGCGGGGAGGGGCCTCCTGCTACTTGAGGGAAGCTTTGGGTCATTTAAAGGACAAGGTCATGAGCCAGGTGGGGAAATGACATGATATCACATGACAATAGCCCGATGACACGGTCAGTATGTCAAGGACAAACTCATCAGTATTGATTAACGCTGCTTTTTCCTGGTGTCTCTGTGAAGCCACTGATATTTCAAAAATATTTTGCTAGTTCTTTCTAGGTAAAGTGCCAGATGTTATTTTGGGGAGCATTGGTGCACTGTTTTCTTCTCAATATAGATCACGTGCAGAAGCAGTGTTGTTAAAACCCCACCGATGGTCGTTTATAGGGTTTGTCTTGATGTTTTTGGTAAAATGTACATCTTCCTGCACTGCAGGGAAAATGCCATGAAGGATGCATGACAGGGCAGAACTTAAGAAGGGGGGAAAATCCCTGCTTTGAAATTTTGGTATTTCACTTTTCACTCCTACTTGAAAGGCACGTGTATGAACCTTTATGAAAACACATGTATCCACATATGTAGAGCTGACTGGAACGTGAGAAATGTCTTTCTTTAGAGAGAACTAAAAAGTTAAATGTAAATTGGGTATTTAAAGTAAGTCTTGTATTAGCCGAAGTGTGATACAGTTAAGCTAAAGCCTTGCCCATTTTAAGGATCAATACAGTATCCAGCTATGCCAGGCAATAAAAACCTGCTAAGTGGGTTTTTGAAAATGTTGTGAGTGCAAGTGACAATGTTTTGAGAGCATCTTTGTTTTGCATTTCTATGCTAATAAACTTCAAGGTAAATGAACAGCTTGTTTGACATTTGCTATGTTAGACAATAATAAAATGCTTTCTTCTTCAGTAATTAGACTTGATAGTTTGATTATGTTAAGAGATAAAGATAAATATAATCAGAAAGAGAACTCTCAAAGGGAGTTATTGCCTGTTTTTGAAGTTTACTGCTGTTGTGGTGGTTTAGCCAATGCTGAATGGTTCTCACATGTGTGTGCACACAGACACACATGCACGTACACAGACACACACGTACACAAATACTTGTATGCACATACAGACACACACAGCATGCACAGAGTTTCTGTGAAGCCAGGAGAGGAACATTCACCTAGGAGCCTGGTTCCCTTCTCCGAGAGATCTGATTTGTTGTGGGAAGCTGTTGTGTCTGAACCTCGTCAGTTCACCAGGATGTAATTTTACTCCCCTGAGGTAAAAAGCCGTCGGTGGTAAAGTGTGATAAATTAGTTCGCTCAAGTAGATGCGCGTGCGTGTGTGCGTGTGTATGTGTTTAATTCTGACCTTGCTGTGCATGTGTTTAGCTGCTCTCGGTGCCCGAGTCAAGCCCGGTGGAGGTTTAATCCTGTGCCCTTGTACACGTATACTTGATTAGTAGTTGTGGTTATATCAGCAGAAGACATTCTGCCCTCCTCCTTGTATTGGTCGGGACCCAGGCATTGGGGAGTCAAGTCGAAGGAGAAAGAAAAGAGATTTTGCATTAGTATTCTATGAAAGCCTTACTGTCTGCAGAACAAATTGATTGCTACAGTGTACCTGTGCTTGGCACCACTGCTGTGAAAGAAAGGTATGGTTGTAATCTATTTTATTGTATTACATATTGTGACACTCCAGGAATGTTTAACATTCGGCTCTTCTATGGCACATGCTAGAGGTCTAAGTAAAGAAAAATACGTGAATGAATGAAAAGTATGCAAGGCTGTCATATCGGCAGCTTTGTTTACTACAGCGAACTAAGTAGCCCCTGCTAATGAGACAAATTTATGTGCCAATGGCAACGTAAGGAGATGATTAACTGAATTCTCTGTATTATATTCAGTTCCTCACTTCAGTGTCAGTAGTTGCTACGTACCTACACAGATAAAATTCTAATTAATGTTTCAAGGGGGTTTTGGTTTAGCTTTCAGCAAGATGATAAATGTGAAATATACTTGAACATGGATGTGTGTGCCTCTTTAAATGAAGATGTGTTGTTTTTTCCTACTTTTTAATCTGCTGCGCTGGTCCTACGTGTGTGGGGGGTGGGTATGTGAGGGGAGGTATAAAAACCTACGAATCTTAGATGTGCTGCTATGATAAAACATAAGCAGCAAGAACAAGAACAAAGCTGAGGAAAAGTCTTAAGGATTTGAGTCTTCACATCTCTCAAACACACCACCACCCCACGTAGTAATGTGTAAATATGCACCCATATTTTAATGAGAAACCTTGTGGTCTTCATTTTCTGAACCTAGTTGCAGACTTTACATAGTTGATCCTCTGGTTTTATAGATGCTCAGCTGATGTCACTTGTGTGTTTGTGAAGTATGAAGCACTCCATTAATAAAATTCTGGCTGTTTTCACAGAGAGCTGTGCTTAGTGCTTCGTTCTTGGCATCACTGAAATTGTGTTGGTGATTATTTGGATGTTTGCTTGTGGTCACTCAGAAACATCTGAAGTATCTACTCTTGTCATGCAGGCATTCCTGACTAATTAAGTTTAGGACAGGTGGCAGACTCCTCCTGGGCATTTAAATCTGTGTGTAAACCTAATCTAATAACTTGATGAGAAAATGAAAATCCATCTTTCCTGGTGTGTTATCACCATGCACAAGCCACAGAGGTATTTTTGAAATCCTCTCCCTACTCTTTGTCCTGGCAGGTGACAATTAAATGAATTGCTTTAAGGAAATGGGGGACTTGGAAAATGCTGTATGCTGAACTGCAGTCATGCACTGTAATAGTTACTTCTGTCATGTGGCCCTGCTGATTTAAGATTAGCACTTTATAGATGTACAGTGTATTTCTATGAGCTTATCCTTGAACTTATATTTTACACCTTGCAAAGAGTGTGGGTACAGCCTTATGCATGCAAGTTGTTGATCTTCAAGATCCTGTGACAGCTAAGAAAATTTTGAAGAACCCTAGTTAGGGAGGCTCTATGATGTGACTATTTGGGCTCAAATAATGACTACTCTAATTGCAACTTGTCAGTCAAAACTTACTATTCAAAGCAAGTATCTTGTGAGTGAGCTATTCTTCTCCTTGAATTACTTTTTTTTTTTTTGTACATAAACTCATGTTGTAATGATAACAAAAGTTGGTAAAAGTTGCACAATTTACACAGCACATCTCACAATCCAGGGACTTTGCCATATCTAACTAGGTTTTGCAAGTTAATTGCAGCAGTACTGCAGAAATGGTTAAATCTTATTTCTGAATAATTTCTGAAATCTAAATTCTGAATAGATATTTTGTAGATTTTAACCAGTTAGTGTGAGAAAGTTGAGTTCCAAAGGTGTTAGATAAATACAGGGCAATACTGCATTTCAATGCAATTAACTTTTGTTCATAAATAATTCAACCTATGACTTTAAATAAATGATTAGAGGAAAGGAAAATGACATGTGATTGAATCCAAGTCCTTGAAAACATTTTACCAGTCAAGACTGTTGTGACTGCTTTGGAACTTCTTATAATTCCTGTGCTGGAAGAGCCAGTTCTGAGGGTTTGTAAGGGGTTTGGTTTCCTTTGGGGTTTTTTTTGTCACTTCTCAGTGTATCAATAGACTCTTCAAATAATAGTTAAAAGAGGATTGATGAGTGTGTGTTTTTTGTCTTTATTTTCTTATTGACATGAAACATATCAGCTTGACTAGCATGTGATTTTCCTGGGTTTCCTCCCCGCCCCCCACCATTCACCAAATGGAAAGTAAAAGGGTGTTTGCAAAATTAAAACTTTTACTGCCAGCTTCGTTGAATGAGCATCACTGGCAACGTTAATTTGGAATACAGCTTGGCCTAGGGTAGACTGCTGTATTTTGAGTGGGGCGGTGGGAAAGATGCTAGATGGGGGGGGGAATCCCAAACCAAATACAAAACCCCAACCAAATAAGTCAGAGTTTAATAAGCATTCTTACATTAGAGGCATGCAGTTGATTCCAGCACTGGTTAACTGTATAACCACTTTTCCTCTGGAAATATGTAGTCAAGTTTTAAGTAAAAGTTGATGCTTCAGTGTTATCAATATGGGCAGATTTTAGAGGTGAATTCGAGTTTAGGTCTGTTTTTGAAAGGTAGCTTTGCCCTGCTTGAGATTGTGAAATACTTGTTCCCCATCTCCACCCCCTTTCCTTCTGTTATCATGCTCTACCATAGTAAAGAAAAGAGGAAGTGGAGGTGTTGCATAACTTTTCTAAGTAAATAGATTTTCTGTGCAGATACTGAAGGCAGCCTTAACTCAAGTAGTGCTGTCACTACCAGATTCCTGCTAATGCTAAAGGCAGTTGTGTAATTAATGGCCTTGTGTACTGAATTGAGACTGCTGGGAAACCTCTGGAGGGAATTATTTTGTCTATTGTGTTGGTTAACTTTCCCTGAAAATTAAGTGTGTTGGTGATACTCTGTTGGGGTGATGGGGGAGGATTTTGCAAGGCCTGATGAAATAAGCTCTGGCATCATTTTGCTGAGCACTGGACAAAGCATCTGCAGCAACAGAGTCAGACTGAGTGGTTGAAATGGAGCTGTTAATAAAAACATGATCAGTCTTACTTGAGGAGGTGAGTGTGGTAAGATAAGAAAGTAGAAAGCTGCTCTTAAAACCTTGAGTATGTTTTTAAGATGTTTTCATTCATATTGAGAATTGGGACCTGGTTTTGGTACTAGCATGGTGATACTTAATGCAATTGTGGTAAATGACCTGGAGGAGACAAAGATTATTAATCTACTTTGTCTAATCTGCTCTCTTAAAGCCATTTGAAAAACCTTGTTAAAAGTACAAAGCACATTTTTTTTTTCTTTGTTTAAACCTTTGTTTTTGAAACATCAAACATAGGTGGCACTATTAGCAGTTAGAAGGTTTGGGATGCTTCCCCTCCTCCCAAACTTACATCTTTAGGCTACTGGCAGCCTCCTGATCCATTTTCTCTCACTCTAGCAAAGAATATGTGTGGCAGGTATCTGCAAGTTGTACAAAGTAGAAAGTATAGGAACTAAGCTCTTTATTTAATGAGTTTGGTCAATTTGGAAGCTTCCAGCTTCTAAAGTTAGCATTTGAGTTTGTACAAACTCATCAGGAAAAATATTAATACTGGTTTCTGAGGGGTGAATATTCTATCCGTGCTTTTTTGGCTTTGTTTTAATGGGGAGCAAACTCCTTTTTGCAGGCTTGGTTCTAGTTGCTGGTGTGACTTGCAGAGGATGCTCGGTTAGGCTTGGTGTAATTCAGGATTCCAGAGCCTGGGCACCACCAAGCAGTTCAGCACTTTCAAAAAAACCTGTCTGGATTCACTTGCTACTGCAGCACCAGTTGTCTTTCTTTCATTGCCTTGCTTCTTGCACGGGCTGCTGCAGTTCTGTGTTTACACTGGTGTAGCTATGTCACACCCTGTTTTCTCATCCGTCCAAGCAATCCAGTGCTGTGAACGTATTGCAGCTGAATTAAACTGGTAAAAAGCAGGTTTTAACAGCTTTCTAAAGCAAGGAAGTAAAAATGGACCTTTTTGGGAAGTGCTTAGGTATATGTACAGACATTTATATGTACTTCACTATGAAGGGCCCTTGCTTCAGGATGAAAAGGAGTTTATTGTTCTTGGTTAGGAAAGAGACTGAAAGTGGGCAGTGGATCAGAAGAGCCGCTGTGTTCAGTGGTCTTTCCTGCTCCAGTTAATGTAATAGTGCTTGCCCTGCTCAACAGGACCTCTTCAGCATGTTAGATCTCTGAGAAACAGGGAAAGTTGGGGGAATCATGTTTTTGATCCTAATGCCATCATTCATCAGTTTGGTACTGACATAGTTGTTTTCTTGGAGAGATTGTTGTTTCAGCAGGTATAGTGGAAAACCTGTGTTGCCTGTACTTGACTGACACATGTCTCCACCTAAGGATGATGGCAGTGCCAGTAATTTTTCTTATTTTGGAAGATAAAAGTGTTTCCTGTAATGAGCAATTCCTACTGTTTCATAAGTACCATTGTTTCTGCAAGTTTAATGTATCTAGTTGTTTGGGCTTTTTCATCAGTAGGGGAAAAAGAAATATCCAAAACCACACACACAAAAATCAAAGAGAGAGAAAGAATCTTGTAATTCAAGGGCCAGACTGAACATTTGCTATGGATATGGACTTCATGTGTTACTGGGCAAGTTGCTTAATCTTTTCTTGTCCTCACTGTTCCCCATATGTAAAGTGGTTGTATTCCAAATCACTTTTTTCCCTTGCAATTTTGATAGTGTCCAGTAGTCTCCAATGTGGTTTTAGACTGGCACAGTACATGTAATGGGAGGTCCTGGTGAACAACAAAGGAATGAAATTACTATGATCAGTCTGTAAACAGCAGCAGCCATCTAGCATCAGATATTTATGTGTCAGATTGAAATCGGTCTTTGGTAACTGAAATGCCTCTCACTTGTCATTAGTTTGCATGTGAGTGGGTTTTTTTATGACCTCAGCTTATGTATAAGCAATACAGAATTTAATTCTGTAGTTCGCTCAAGTTCAAATTAGTTTGAGATTCTCTTTTCCAGATTCATGCAGTGGTAAGTCTGTGAAAGTCTTTTCTGAAGTTAGAATGTTGCCTACACTCTGCAGCTTGGTGGTGGAATACATCAAGATTATTACTTTTTGATTATGAAGTTTTTAAATTATGATTGTATGTTGCAACCAAGAAAGGATGCTTGATAACTTCAGACACTTTCTTCTCATCTTTTTCACCTATGGCTATCATTTTACCAAAGAAAATAATTTCATGGGAAGGATGGTTCAAATGCATGTTTGGTGTAATTTGCAAGTGTGGACACATGCACATAGTTAACAGCTGACAAAATGCAGTCAATGGAGGAAGAAGTGTTTTTATCAACTGTTCTCTGCTCATAAGAGCATTTCTTCTGTTCTCTGAGATTTATGAGGTTATGATGTCAAAGATGCTTGTAGCTTTCAGCTAGTAATGATGGAGTGCAAACCAACTTGAAATTAAAAATGGTTGAATAAAATTTGCTGTTCAGAAATCAGGCCTGTAATGAAATTTGCTGATCGAAGAAAGTGAAATGTTAAACAAGAGAGTTTTTAGTGGTAGTACTTGGAGTGGCAAAGGCTGTGCTTACATATCCCTATCAGTGAGTTTTTTGGATATACTTTAGAAAAGCTGCCCTGACTACTATTACCTTTCTTGTGCTTGATACCTGTGCATAAGACAGATCGTGCTGGCTCTTGGAAAATATGCATTTGCTTTAAAGTAAGTTAGCTGTAGTGGAGTACAAGAATTTGTGGAAAACTCGAGAAAGCTGTTCACAGAGCAAAAAGGAGGCAGTTGTTACTCCATGTTCTTTAGTCATTCTTGTCTTACCAAGCAGCTGACACAGATAAGTTGCATTCAGTGCACGCTTTGTTTCTTGTACATAGAAGTGAATTACAAGAACGGCTTAGTCTATTAATTTTCATTATGGAATCATACCCCTCCACCCCCCTATCCAAGTGGAACTTTTGGTCTGAGTGTTTTTTCTTCTTTCCTCCCTCCCACCCATTTTTCATCAACAGATTAAAGAATCAAGATGTTTTAGATCTTCCGGTCTTTTCTCTTGTTCCATTGGTCAAAATCACAGTAAAAGCAATGTAAACTCTTGAAGATTTTGGACCACATGCATTGTAGCAGTGTTTTTTGCAGTTCAGTGGAAATGCCTCCTACAGTGGTGAAATACAATGTTTTAGGAACCAGGCTACCTAGAATTTCAGCCCTGACTTTATATTTTAATGGAGCAAGTTGATTATATCCTTTTGCCATGTGCAGTATCCTACATCATCTTTGTTCTGCTCTTCTTTTTCCTACTCGGGACTTCAAGCTGGTGAGGCAGTGTCCCAGACTGCTTGAACATCCTCTGTCTTCACCTGCCATTGACTCTTTTCCTCCTCCTTATACCCACTTTCACCTTACAACCCTTCCTTTCTCCTTAGTTATCTCTGCATCTTGTCTTAGTTTGTAAGCACTTTGGGGTTGCAGTCTCAATTTACAGGAATATAAAATGTTTTACAATAGTAATTATGCCAAATGTCAAACGTAGACAGACTTGCACTCGTAAACCTGACAGCGTATAAAGAAGGCAAATGCCTTTTGCATCCCAGTAGGTTATTCTTGGTAAGCCAAACTGTTCACCTTCAGAAGTGCTATGTGCAAGCTCTGGGTTGTGATCTAGTAGAGAGATACCAAAGAGGCTTGGAAAGTAAGGGTTAAGTTTTAGTTGCAATAACACAGAATTCAGCGGTAGACCCAGTAAATAACACCCCTCTGATTTGAGAAGAAGGAGGAGAAATTATGTTCAACAAAGTGGAGAACTTCCAGAATTAAGTCTGCTCTTTGGGCTGCGAAGACTATTTCATTAAGGCAGCTGAGACGCAGAAAGCTTCTTTTGTTTCACTGAAGAAGGTCTGGGTTTATGTTTAACCAGTCCGTGGGACAGGTGCTCTCTCAGCCTTCACCTTCCTTCTAGAAAGTTTCCTTATTCATGTCTGCTTTGACACCATTTCCTGTCATCATTAAAAATAACTAAGTAACTATGGTCACTCTGATGAATTTTCCTAGGAGCAGTATTTCCTTTCCTTCCTAGTAGCCATATTTCCTTTCCTTCTCTGGTCTTCCTTGCATCTGTGCCCTCTGAAGTGAAAACAGATTGCATCAGGGTAGGGATGTTGTCATTGTGTCAGCCAGGGAAGGGAAAGAGCTTTCACTAGATTTTTAAAAGCAGCAGCTCAAGAGAAGGGGAGCCCTTTGATGCTATGTTTTAGCCTTTTTATGTTATACTTTAGGCTTTTGTTTCCTTTTTTTCATATATCATTAATCTTTGTATTTTGTTGATCTTTTAGTTTATCACTCTTTCCTTCCCTTCCAATCATATGTAGTAAAAGAAAGGTATTGGGTGAAAACTGTATTATTACAGCAGCATGTATTTTTGTACTGCAAAACCAGTAAGTGCATTTTTTCTTTTGTAAGAGGACAGGAAAACATACTTATTCTGGAAACCAGTGTTGCTCTAGGGCTTCATTTAATTGTTGTGCAGCTGAACTTGTCAGCATCTCAAAGGTGCAGATGTATTTATTTTAAACTTCATATAGACTGTGTTGAGGGAAAGGGGGCAAACAAGTCTGTGAGGAAAGGCAAGTAACATATGTCCCTTTTGTTTTGGCTTGTGGTCTTGCAGGAGGTATTTAGTGGATTTGGATTAATTTTTGGTCTGGTAATTTACTGTTGGGGAAGAGGAAGAAATAGCCTCCAGAGTGTAGATGATCTTCGCCTGGGGAGCAGTGCAGAAACATAATGGAATTTCCTGTGTGAGAGGTGCCTGAGTATTGCAGCAAAAATTGAGTGTTTGTGGAAACGAAAGGATAAGGAAGAAGGACACAATAAGTGGTTAGGTTATGTGGGTAGAAATGAAAGTTATTAATGTCTGTAGAACTCAGATGAGAAATTTTAAACTTAATCTGGAGCAAGAAAAAACAATGGGAAAGTTGAAGTAAGGGGTTGTACGGTCTGTGTCTCTAGGGGAAAGATTACAATAACAGCTGTGTTTTGTGTAGTGTGGAACAGTCATTGGATGTCCTTAATATTACACAAGTGTGGGTTGTAGAAATAGGCAGCTGATTGAGAGTAACAGGGATAATAGCAAGAGAAGATGAGTAAGATTTTAAAAAGCAGAATGCAGTGTCAAAGACGTGTAGTGTTGTTGGTTTGTTTTTGGTTGGTTGGGTTTTGCTTTTTTTTTTTTTAAGTCATGAGTAAATGGATAGCAGGAGTGTTAGAATAAAGATAATCTCCTGATGACAGCTTTTTTTGACAAAGTGGATAGTATTAACTGGGCAAGGAGACCTATCCCTTCTCTCCTGGCACATTACCTTTACCAGCTTGCTCAGCTCAGTTTCACTTGTTAAGGTCTGATAATTGTCACAAACAGACCACTAGTAACACCAGCTTCAGGGGAAACCTATTTAAGTCTGTTGATGCCTTGTTAAGAAGACAGACTCTTTTTCATGACCTAATACTGAATTACCACAGTGACTTTCCTGTTACAGTAAAAATAATTGTTTTCCATCATAAGTTTCTGCATCCTGATTATAATGTATTTATTTTTGGCAGGGAGGAGTGAAAAGCAGATTCACAAAGACCCAGCATTGACACTTGAAAGGTATGAGTTTTCACCCTGAACTTGTGAAGCAGTTTATTAACCTGTATTTTTTTCTCACCCTGGGCATGGAGTGGTAACTTTATCTCATTCACACTAGCTTTGGCCCTTATCCCTCCTAAGAAGGTGGTTTATTTCACATCCCTGTGTAGTCTTGATCTCTTTCTCTGGAGTTTACTAACTAAGGTGCCAAGCTAACAATCTGTTGAGTTTCCTGGAAAGCTGAAGACATGATCACCTGCCCACCAGAACTCCTGGCCTTTTCTAGACAAATGGATTTTAAATTGCATGCTTTTAGAGCATGAAGTCTCTTTGATAAGAATAGGTTGTGGGGGGTTTCGTGGCTTTTTCCCCCCTCTGATCTTCCTTTGTTGCCCTCTTTGGTTTGTACCTCCCTTTCTAATTTGATTTGCTTCAGCATTTATTTGGTATTTGTGAGTTGTCTTGTGGTTCTGTGAGATTCCTGTAGGTATGTATGAGCCTGAACTACTCCTGAATAAAATCACATTAATGTTGTATTCAGTGGAGTTCTTTTGGTGTCTCTCACCGATGAAATTTAGCAACAGAATTTGAAGAAAAAAAACATTCTTCTTTAGCTTTATGACAAGATTCTTATACAAACTGAAAAAAAGAAGAAACAAAAAAATATGGTTTAATAAGAATAGAAGCAGTCAATGAAACTTACCTTCAGGTTATTGACAAAGCTTTACTAGATATTGATTCAGAAGATGCTGGAGTTACTTATTGATGGTATATTGAGCTGGGAAATGACTCTTCCAGTTACATCAAGGGAAGATGGCTTTATATAACACAAAGGACATGGGTTGTCACCTATCAGTGATGTTTAGATCTCTACCATGGCAGATTAAGCTGGAAATAATACCTGGCCTGATCAGCTGAATCAGTAGAGTTGTGGTTATGGATAATAACTCTCAGGTAATGACCTTATACTACGTGATACATAGTTTAAGTTACATTGGTGCAATTTCACCTGTTTATTTGTTAGATTCTTGACTTTTAGGTCTTTTGTTATATGACAATTTCCCTCACTGTCCCCATACTCTATCAGTAGACATTAAGTGACTAGGGTAAAACTGTAATTACAACTTTTGAGATACTTCAATGTGTTCCCCCACAACCTCAAATCTGAGACAAGATTGGCAGAGGGAAATTCACCACCTGTCTCCCACTGGCTCTCATTGTTACCTTTGGCCAATTTTATTAGATGATGAGTTGATATCAAACTTCCAGCATGTGGGAAACCAAATCACCTGCTATGGTTGCTGTGCGTTGAACAACTTGAGGAGTGGGAACCTTGGAATAATTGATCTTGCACATCTTGGAAATCCTTTGCTGTGTCCCAAATAATAGAAAATATTGAAATTTTGAATGTAAATGAGTTTGCTTTTAGTAGTCATGATGCTTAAACTGGTGAAGTATTACTGGTTTTTAATATGGTAGGTACCCATCTATCTTATGTCAAAGTCTGCAACTTAAGTATGTGTTGCATCATTTAGATACCTCTCTCGTGCATGTGTATGCATAAGATATGCATGTGTCCATAATCTTGCCATTATTTTGCTATAGATCCTATAGATCCATAGATCTACTCGTGTAAAGAAAAATAAGTATAAAGAAAGTACAAGGCTCAGGGACTTAATACTGCACTATTGATCAATATGTTGTTTTAAAAATTTTAAAAAACTTAATTTGACATTACAGGATTGTAGATAATAACCACTTTTTCTTTTTTATAAAAAAATAGATAAAAACGTACCTTTACAGAATTGGGCATTGACAGCCATCTAGTTCTTTAAGATGACTCATTGTTTCAGACTACTTGACTACTGAATTGGCCAGAAGTACTCTCTTCTTTGTGCTAGCTGTCATACTCATTTTTGTTTCTATATTGCCTTATCATTGATTGCAGTTTGTCGTTACCCCCTTTTAAAAGGCAGCACACTTGAAATGCTTTACTTTGGGGTTGCCATGTGGAAAGATGCCTGTTTGAGCTCTCCGAAGAGGAATGGATTAGAATTGGGTTTCAAGTATCTTCATGGTATCACAGTAAGAAAAACACCAAAACCACCACTGGCTGCTGATAGCAACGTGCCACAGCCCTGCTGCTTGAAAAGGTGGGGATTTGATCCAGAATTCAGAACTAGCAGAAGCTTCTTGCCTTCTACAGGTTATGGGTGTTAAGAGCATGAGCTTGTATTTAACAGGCAACCCCCCCTCAAAAAAAACCCAAATAAACAAAACAACAAACCCAAAACAAAACAAACCCACAATTGCTGCTGACTAGTGTTATTAAAGGTTTGGTTATGAAGATTAAAGAAGGTTTTGGGTTTTTTTTCCCACTGTAAGCTTCAGAGGAAATCTACCAAAATACTGAATAAGCAGTTGTTCACTGTAGTATAGCTAAATTAAAGGCTTTTTCACAAAGTTTTCATGGATTAGTAAATTTATATAAGTTATATGACTCCAAGCATGCTTCCTTTAGAGGCTGAAGTGTTGGGTGGTTGTACTGCTGATCTGCTGTTTCGTAGAGTGTGTTTGGTTGTGAAATGTTGTACATGCACATTTTCATGTGTACTTGGTTTTGAGACTAAGTTAGTGATTTGTTTGCAGATGTTGAATGAACCTTTGCCTTTTCATAATCATTGCCTGATTCATTGTTTTTGGTTATTATTTTTCTTCCTAAGACTTCAATGCAGTGAAGTGAGCACCTTTATCGGCCTTTCAGAAAGGAGGAAGGATAAAAAAAAGAACCAACCTCCCCTTTTCTTCCATTTTGCTGAAGGGGTTCATAAAAGGAGGGATTGTGGAAGAGTGGAATTGTATTGCCCTGAGGTCTATGACTTAACTCAATTTGATCTTAAACCAGTGACTGTTTTAAGATCTGATGAATCACTATCAGAGTTAAAAGCACCTATACCATTGTGCTGAGAGGCTCACATCTCAGGCTTCAGGAGTGATTTGTATCTGGCAGTAGTAGCTCAGGCAATGCTATAGCTTAAAAGGGTGACAGTCTAATTCTTGTGAAGGATGTTTTCAAAACGGAGACAACTTTTTAAAACTTTGCTTTTTTCTTGTCTTTTTAATTTGAAACCTTTTCATTAGTATCTGAGCCAACCCAATCACACAGTAGAGTGCTGAAGATGTAATACCTATCCAAAAATTAAGTGGAGAAAAGTCAGTAAAGAAATACTGAATAATAGCTGAAAAAAGATACAGAAGGGTGTGTGATGGCGTGGAGGTTTTACTGGCAATGTCCAAGAGGCCCGCATGCAAGTGAGTTATGCAGGTCACCCCAAATGGATTCCAGTAAAAGGTTTAATACCAACACAAACAGTCCTATTTATAGACATATCTCTTCCTCTAAATATAAACTGCTCCCAGTCATGTCTAGACTAATATCAGAGCAGTGCTGGTTTGAAAGTGGGGATTCACATGAAGAGTACAAGCCCCACACTATTCTTTAAATTGCTACTTAGTACAATGAGCATTTTTGAATGTCATATGATGTGTCAGCCAAGACACCCCTTCTTCCCCTTTTTTGAGTGTCAGAAGGCTGTGTCTGGTAGATGTGACCTGTAAGCTAAATACTCTGCTGCATATGTTTAAAGCTTTGAGAATGTACAGTGGGTGGATGGATGGATAGATCAGTAAATGACTTTCATTGCTAACTATTTTCAGCAGCTGGGTTTTAATGAGTCTTTCAACTGTTGCTGCTGTGTTTAATCTGCTCACTTACTCAGCATTCAGCATTAAAGAAGCTTTCTAGGAGGTAAATGTTGTCCTGATTACAGAAGAGGTTAGTTTGATTGTGTTCTGCACAGACCTTGTGTTAGAGTTCTTTTTTTTTTAATTAAGAAATATGTGCAGTGCACACAGATGATTAGGATAAATAAGCAAGTGTTGCGCTTGGAAGTGCAGATCCAAATATACAATTTCTGTATTAAGATAAGTATCTTGGACTGCACAAAGTTAAAAACTGAGATTCTCTATAGCAGTGGTCTTGCTGTCCTGTTCTTTCTTTGTCAGTGGGTTTTTCTTTCAGATTTCTGAGTTTATATGTATCAGCACATGGCTGATTAGAGTGAAAAAGGTGGCAAAAAGTGCCTCCTGCTTGCTTTTCATTTGACATAAGAGTTCTTCTTTACTTTACTTGCTATACTGCCTAACATCTCTTGTCAAAACAAATAAGGACAGAGCAGCTGCTCTTAAAAGGTAGGGAATACTTAAAACATATAATGTACCAGTGTGAAGAAAATACAGTGTAGTGGTATTTCTGGTAAGTGTACTGAAAAACAAAATACATCCAGGAGCTTTGATCAAATGCCAGCTCTTACATCAGTCCTCTTTGTAGTCTTTCTTGCTGATCTGTGACCTTGACCTTGTGTTTGTGTTTGTATGTCAAATCTATTTTAGGGATGGACAAACTAAGTTTATTTTAATAAGATTTATACTCACGCTTCACAGAATACTTCAGTAAAATCCAAAAATTAAAATATTTCAGTCAGTTAAATTTCCAGTCATCATTTAAGATTCCAGAGGGCTTGAATATATTGACTTCTTGAAAAATGATGTTTGTAATTCTGTTTAGGAGATGCTTCTTAAAAAGGTGTCTTTGCTCAGTGATGAACTCTTCTAAATTCAGCACTGCCCTTCTGTCTGGAGGTGGAGTTTCTCTTTGAGAAGCTCACCAGTGGCAATGCTTTGGTTTGGCATTGAACTTCACCAGTGAAAGGAGGAGTCCCTGCTCTTTGTCCATCCTCATGCCACTCCTAGTCACACAGTCTCACTTGGAGAACTGTGAAGCACACACTGGACAGAGTCTTCAGGGTTTCTTTTGATGGTGATGAGGTGTTTAGTCTGACTTGCCTTGTAGGAACTTTGTGTATGAATGCTTGTGTCAATCCTGGGAAGGTGGCAGGCTCAAGTGGTGGCAGATCCAAGACAAGGCTACATGCTTTGGCAGCAGCTTCACACTTAGGTTAGACAATTCCTGTGGAACGACGTTTTCGTATGCATTTAAATGTGCAGATTCTGGACTAATTTATTTTATTTATTGCTAGCATTGTTCTCCATGGTGACTGAGATGGCCTTTTTTCCCAGAGGTGGAGATGGAGCTTCCTAGCAGCCAGGTGGGCCTTGATGTGCTGGTGTGTTCAGCAGGGTGCTTGAATTCAGGTCTTATTTTAGACATGTGCCGAGAGGGCATTGAAGTTGGTTGGTGTACTGACACTTTGGGCATAAGGCTTCATAAAGGCTTGGTGAGGTTGTTGGCTTCACAGGCACTATGAAAGATGGTCCCAAATTAGGTAATACTTATGTGCAAGTATGGAGTAATAGGCTTACTTTTAATAGGTCTTTTATTTTTTAGGGTAATTTTTTTTAATGTAGAAAGTCACACTTTCTTCAGAAATCAATCACACATCTGTGTTGATTTGTTTTCACAGGTTTTAATTTGGTATAACCACCTGTTTCAACTCTCTTGACAGTAATGGAACAAGTGGTGGTAGCAACAAACAGCCTTTTTTTGTTATTTTGCAGTTACTTCTTTCATGTAACACTCATGAAAAACAGATACAGAATGCTTCTTTTCCACAACTTTGTAACAGTGTGTTATCTTCCTAAAAGTGCATGGCACCTTTATCATCATAAAATTTGATAAATTATTTTAAAATGTATGTCCTCATGTTGAGGGGTAGTTAAACTCTTCCCCTTGCCAGCTCTCCCCTGGTCTGCCATGGCTTTGTGGCAGTGAATACTGTTTTCACTGGTTTTGAGTTATGGTGGTACTTTTTCAGATTTGACTCATACCTGAGGTTGAGTTGTGGCCCAGTTCCTTACATTTGAGGGTCATCTGATCATCTCTGTATATATCTGTATGACTTTAAACCTTTTTAATATTTTACTTGGGGATTTATGTTATGAATGTTTTCAGATTGACTCTGGCATAGTGATAAGGACTTTGTGTCCTTTTGTCTCTACATGATGTTGTGAGCCTCGTCTCCCAGGCTTTCACTAAAGTTGGTTCTTTTGTTTTATCTTTTCTTTTACTTGGGTTTATTGCTGCTTTGGAGGGGAAAAAACCCCCACATAATTTTTTTCTTTGAATTGACCTAGTAGAGACTGTCTGGCTAATGCTGATTTTTCTTTTCTCTCTTAACTCTAGTTGTATGAACCTCTTCTATGTCTGTAACTTTTAGAAACATCATCTACAATAAGCTGAAATCTCCCATTACATTAGAAACTGTATTGTCCTTTCACTCACTAAAAAAACTCTCCAAAAAAATCCCACAAATCATCTGCGTTTAACGTGGATTTATAGGGGTTTTACATATAATTGAATGGTGTGCTACTGTGATGCTGTGTTTCACCTTGCTGTGGAATTACTGTGTATTTGTGTCCAGTTAACTGACACCTATTCTGTTGTAAAGCCTAGAAAGTGGCTCTCATTCATATCTTAACCATAAGATGCTTGGTCCCAAATGGAACACAACTACTACTGTCAATAAAATACCGTACATTACTCTTTAGTGCTTTGTTGCAGTTTGGCATTTGAAACTAATTCTTGGTTAAAATAACATAAAGTGACTTACCATATGACAGACCACATGACATACAATTATTCTGAGAAATACACAATGTTATTGCTGTGCTGTCAATAACTGCCTGTATCTTTAGATCCCTCCAGCAAGCAGAAAGTCAGAGTTGTGTGGAAATGCATTATCTGCGTGCATCGATCATAACTCAAAAGCATGATTACCCAGAAGAAGACATTGATTTCTTTACTGTATATTAATCAAGTTTCATTCTTGGGGAGTTGACGCGGTGTTAAATGCATAATCAGTGATTTGTTTTTGTAGGTGTTGGAGGGAACGGGAAGCTGGTTGTGACTTTCCTTTTTAATTGCTTATTTATAGGCAAGTGGTTTACCAAAGATGAGAAAGGTGCTTCCTCTGTCCATCCTGTTGTATATTATTCACTCCTCTATCCTGAAAACAAGTCTTTGTGTAGATTTTTGTGTACTTTTTTTGCTCTTGGTATCTTGAATAAGAACACTAAAATAACCAAAAGCCTTTTGGCTCACTGTACTTCTGAGCCTTAATCAACACCCTTACCCAAGTTAGTTGAGATTTAGTGATATGTGTTATTTCTGGAGTCCTTAATGGGTGTAGGGTGGGGATTTAACTTTTCTGCATCATCTTTTTGTTTCTGTCCTTTTTGTCTTCAGTAGGAGAAGATCATTGAGCAGTGATTCGTGGGACAGTTTTACATGTCAAATACTTGATTCCTTCCCAGGTGGCATTTGTAGGCTGAATGTCTATTCCATGTCATTCTACAATTAGCAAAGAGTTGGCAGAGAGTGTGTTTCTAAGAAGTTCATGTCTGAGTATTAGCAGATCATAATCAACAAGTTAACTCGAAGATGGCCTTTACAGTACCAGTAGAAAAAAAATATAAATGATTCTTCAGTAGTATTTGTTAGAAAAAAAATATATGTGCATGAGTCTGGCTTAGGAATTGACTGAAATTTCTATGAAACACTGTGGTGAATAGTAAATTACATGAGCAATGTGGGATTTTCTGCAATAGGAGTGATTATTTCTGTGATGCTCAATTCTTTTGCTTGTTAGAATAAGAAATACTTCAGGTAGGCTGGCATTATCTGTTGTTTGAAGAGTGTGACAGCATGACAAATGGACATACGTGTGTTTCATCTCTGAACTTTGCAGAACTTTGTAGCAGGAGGTTTTAACATGCAGGCACACTTGGATTAAGCTGTGCATGGTGCCTAAGTATACTTGTAAACCTTGGAGAGCTGCTAGTAAGGCTTTCACAAACTCAGAGCTCATGGCAATTGCCTGCCTGCCATTTTCTCCTTCAACAACTGACTTCACTTGTTTTGGGGGTTTGCTTGGATTTGAGGTGATACTGGATGAGGGATGTCTTTAATACTTGGGTGGGGTTTTTTTGGTTTTTTGGGGTTTTCTTTGTTTGGTTTGGGTTTTGTTCGGGGGTTTTTGTGTGGTTTTGGGGGGTTTTTTTTTGGTTGTTTTTGTGGGGGGTTTTTTGTTTGGTTTTTTTGAGGGGGTGTTTTGTTTGTGGGTGATTTTTGCTTTTTTCCTTTTCCCCCCTCCATACTGGTAGATTTGTGAAGTAAGCTTGAAAAACACCAGTCACACGTAACCCAGCCAGAAATGTCTGCTTGTGGCCTTCTGTAAGCTGTGCATTGCGTTCTGGAAGAGGTAGCTGAGGTGGGTTGAGTGCCAGCATGGGGTGAGTGGCAGCAGACCAGCTCTGTGTTGAAATACCCTGCTTCTTAGGGGAACAGCCTCTGTGGGGTCCCTTGTCACTGGGCTAGGCTTACTCTGGCACCTGAGCTGCCTTGGCTCTCTCCTGCACCTGTCAGTCTGCAGTGCAGACAGACCTTTTTCTCTGAGCAGCACCACTCTCAGGTTGCTGTTCATGCTCCTGCTGTCCTCTCCAGGGGGGACACATCCGTCAGGGATGGATGGGTGTTTCTTCTCAGCCTCCTTCCCCAGACTTGGGTAAATGCTGCCATGTAGCCAGTGCTGCCCAGGATTTTGGCCTTTCATGAGAAAATGCTTTGCCACAGAGTTTGAGATGTTCCAACATCCCAGTCTCTCCTGGCATGGTGTGCAGCCTGCCTTGCCGCCTCCCCGAGCAGCTCTCTGTGTGGATATGAAAATCTCTCTGACATTTCCACACCTCGTTTCAGCAGATGCTGGAAATATTGTATTCCCCCTTGGTATATATAAAGTACCATCCCAAAGCTACTCCTTGTCATGAGGTGGTAGTGCATGGTCCGGGTGAGTCACAGATTCCCGGACTGGAGAATCCCATGTGAAATCTGAGGAGTGGAGGGACACTGAGATGAGGTGTCTGAAATCCCCCTTTCCACACCCCAGATGGAATGTGTAGAAACAGCCTCCCCTTCCTTATGTGCCTCTAGGACAACTATTGACAACAGTAATCAGCATTTACATGTTAGCGGTCTCTTAAAAGCTAAAGTAAATCTAAATAGTTTCTGCCATGAGAACAGTTGGGGTTTTTTCTTCCTCACTCAGTTGTTGGTTCACTAGCATTTCAGTCCAGTGGTCTGTCAGATCTTATTCTCACAGGAGGAACTGTCTTGTGCCTGCTGTGCTCTTGGTTCTGCTTTCCCATCAATTTTATGTGACCCAGGACTTACCAGTTACTCAGGGTTTGTGTGCTTTTGCAAAACGGTGCATTTTGCGTCTCTTTGAGCTGTTGCATCAACTGTTACAGATTTGTGTTTCTACAGTGTTTTTCAAAATCCTACTCTTTAAGCTGCTAAAGCAATCAGAGGGTTTTGATTGCGCTGGTTTGAATCTGTTCCCTTCCACTCACCCCCTCCCGCCCCATTCCCGTACTGAAGAAAACAATACCCCTTTCTGTTGTCTAAAACTTCTCTTAAGAAAGTCAGGTCAGGACTGGGTTTGGCAGTACACAGATTAACAGAACTCTGGGGAAGCTGCTTTTCCATCTCGTGTGCTTGTGCAGAATTTGGCCATGAAGCCGTGGCTGTTGCTAATCCTGCCATTATCCAAGGAGGTGTTTCATAGAGGGAGTGATGCTGCCGTGGGCTGCAGGACTCTGCCAGCCTGGAAGGAACAGCCCTAACTCAGGATGGGGGATGCCAACTCCGTGGTGGGGTCGGGGCCTTGGGAGCCTCTCCAGAATTCCTGGCAGGAGCAGGAGCTCCTGCTGCTGCTGCAACATGATTCCCCATGTGCCCTCTCCTGACCGAGCTGTTTAAAAGGGATAGGGTATCCTTCCCATGTTTAAAATGTCTTTTGGAGTCAGTCACTAGGCCTTAACGAAGGAGGGAATAACGTGCCAAGCTCTTGGGAAGAAGCCTATTTCTGCTTTCTCGAAGTGATATCCTACAATTGCAGGAGAGGAGCCTGATTTATTTCAATGACTTAACTATGAAAAAAGGCTTCTGGATGCCCAAGTTCTTTTGAGTGCAACCATGGAATAATTTTATTGCTGAGGTTTGCTCCCCCATCTGATCACTTTTGCTTTTTATTTTTTTTGGTCTTTTGCTAAATTACATTTGCAAAAGGAACCTTCAAAATGTCTTGACAGCCTGAATCAAAACTGTGAAGAGGTCTCAGCTGCTCTATTCATCTCAACAGATTTCTACATAAAGTGTGGATTTCAGAAAGCAAGGCACTTAAATACTTGATTCTCTTAAAGCACGTGCTTAAGTACCATTGAAGTACCTGCATGTTTGTGCAGTGGATTTGGTGCTGGGCTTTGTTGAACCAAACCTGTTTCACTGCTCATAACCTTAGCAGAAAGTGTCAACTGAAGTGTGTTTATCACCACTCTGAAAACATCCTTCCTACTTGCTGAAGTCAAAGATTTACAAATTGAGCTTCATAACAAAATGGTTCAGGGACAACAAGTCTCATTTTCCCCACTTACGTTTAGTTGACTGCAAGATTCTGCTGCACTTTTCCAGTGCATCTAAGAAATTTTTTTTAAGACTATAAATTTCATTGTGTTCTGCAACATTTCGCTGCAGGCAACCTTAAGGATGGGGACTCACTTAAAATCTTGTATTTTAGGTATTCAGTGCTATTACTGAATAGCTGCTGAGCAACACACAGCCTTTAATGTATTTATCGTCAATTATCTTTCTGAAATTTGCATCTATTATTACTCCATCTGGGAAAACAGGGTACAGAGAAGTAAAACCAGACGTCAGATAGCCTGTCTGCAGCACAGTAATTGAGTAATTGGACTCCTGGATCACAAGCTGTCACTGTAATCACTGTACTGCATTCCTCAAATCTGTAATAATTAAAACAACTGTCTGAGCCATTGGTTGATGTGGTGGGCTGGATCCTTTACATTTGGGGATGTGAGAATGGGAAGTCAACGAGCTAATGAGAGACTTTTTCTGACTTCTCCAGTAGCAGCTAAGCATTAGAACACCAAATTTATTAAATATCTTAAGATTTTTATTTCACAGATCAGTTTGATTTTAGCACTACAAATTCATGTTTTGATGCATCTCAGCTTTAAAATGAAACATAAAATGGCTGAAGGAATTTAATAGTCATGAACTCCGAAATGCAGTTATAAAAGTATTTTATCTGTGTGATTATATACAAATCTCAACATCTATTAATAATTCTAACAATGTGCATGAGTTTGGTAATCTCTTTGCTAATAGATGGTCATTTGGATAATCTGCTAGCCCTTGCCAGTTTCCAAAATGAATACCTTAATGGTTTCTATAAGATTTTTTCTTCTGTAGTCTTAATTTAAGATCATAGGGACGACATCTCTTTAATATCCAATTTTATAGGTTATCTCAAATTGTGTAACCCTTCTACTTAGATATTACTAGTCTAGTATACTATAATACTAGTCCTACTATTTGTTATTTTATTTTGCCTCTCTGTTCCACTTAGCAAAGAGATTTAACTAGAAATAGCAGTCTGGGATATTGGAAAAATGTCTGATGGATGTAAATTTGCTAGTTTGAATTGTGAACTATTTTTAATTTCTTAAATGGTGGGAACTGAATATCTCCTGTGTGAACTAGAAGTCCACTGTTTGCCTTCAGTCTCCAGTTAGGTTTTTACAGTTGAGGTTTTTGTTAATTCAAAGAAAATTCTCAAAAAAACATTAAAATATATATACAGGAGCAAAAATCCGTTGTCTCAGATGTTGTGTTTTAACATATTAGAAGATGCATTCTCAAGTTTCATTATCTTTTGCAGCACTAATACTTTAAGCAAAGGATATTGAAGTTTGTTGCTATTGTTATTTTAAAATCTTTGTGGTGGGCAAGTGTATCTGTAGTTTGCAAGCAAAATAAAACTAACAACTGCAAAAGTAGACTTAATATTCTGGATATACATGATTCAGTATGCATTTTAGTATTCTCCTATCTTCCCTGTTCTGCACACATTTTCTCCCTAGGCACATTTTAAAAGGCTGTAGGATCGATTTCTCATGGTATGCTCCACTTGGGATGTGTCTCACCAGGTTACAGCATTTGTGCTGTGGATTCTGCTGGTCGTTTGGTTTTGTCTGGGTAAACATGGTTTAATGAGCTGCAATCAGTGGGTGCTCTTGGAGCTTCTGATAATAGTCTCCGCAAAACAAGTGGGTTACTTATTTCTTAGAATACAGAAGTCTGGGAGAAGATAGTAGAAGTTGCAACAAATAGTGCATTTACAGTAGTTATGTGGTCAAGAAAGCAGCTTATCAATTTATTTTGTCACAGTAGTTAAATATAACTTTTAGGTGTAGAGGTTCGTTTTTCTTCGTGGTTGATTCAGCCCATACTGGGACACATGAGATCTGTTGCCGTATGGCTTCTGATTTCTTTTCCTTCTGCCTTTATTTCATGTTCTTTTGTTTCCTCTATTCTGGTAATTTCTTGAATAATAGTTAATGTGTCAGTGAGTCCAGAGAAGTTCTTTGGTACAATCTCTGTTTTTAAAAGGTTGCTGCTTTAAGTGTCCAGCTGAACATTACTTTGCAGGACTGGTTTGGTTTCCACATGATCATGCCTCAGATAGTAGAGGAAAATCATACTTGATTCAAAACTTTCTGGAAGTGCCTGGTTATGAGACTGCCTTCAAACCCTGGGGCTTACTATCTGGTTTTCCATCACAAAAAACGTGTAGGATTAGAGACAGTTTTTTAAAACTGTAATTTTAGTTCTTGACAGATGACTTCTTCACATTAGTGTATTGAACATTAAATCAAGTAAGATTTTATAGCACTGTAATACCTGTTGCAGCACTAGATCAGAAGAGACTTTTAAGAAGGATTGCTGATGTTAAGTGCTTTTTACGTGTAAAGAAGGCTCGTCTGCATCAACTGATTTCTGTAAAATTGTCACTATTTCCATAGCACTGAGTAATCCAAATAAAATAAAAGGTGGCAAAACACTTAGAGTAGTTATTTTATGTAAACTGTACAATCTTCTACAACAGGCTTTTGGAGTACCTGAGGGATTTGCATAAATGCATTGTCTGTTTTGAATTACTTAAGGCTGTAATGAATGAAGTTGTACTGAATATTGGCTTAGTGGTGTATTTGTTTGGGACCTGTATCTTAAAGGTGACCTCCAAGGCACACTTGTATCAGATAGTAAGAAATCTTGACTAAATTTCAGTATCATTGTCTGAAATGCAAAGCAGAGGGTATCAAGTGCTGCTCACTCCTTTTTAATAACAGCATGCTGCCAGCTTAATTACCTTTTGAAATATGAAAATGTGGCTGCAGATAAACAGTTTATTTTTGGAAGCTGGAAAAGGGTATTTTACAAATTAAGTATCTTTCCAAATGTTTGAGGAAGTAAGTCTGTCTGTATTGATGTTACTGTTGCTGTGGATACTTGATGTATTCATTGGAAATTAGTTTATTTTTTTAAAGGATTTGTTCTTGGTGATTTTAGTCTATTTTAGGTCAAAACTCTGCAAAAGCCCCCCCGAGGTGCCCAGGTTTTTTGAAAGAATAGTAATTTTCAATTAGATGAATCCACATTTAAGTTGTTACATATTTGAATGAACATATAAATGCTGGCTAATGTAGGCATATATTTCTGATGGGAGTACTGAGACCTCAGTAACAGCTATCAGCTTTTCATTTGATGTTTCAATACATGGGTATGCACATTTACACTACAATGCATTACTGGGTTGTTTTGGTGTGTTTTTTTTTTTAAATTTAGAGATAGCTCAGGTTTTAGTGTTTCTCTAAATGACGTAAAGCCTAATAAGGGAGTATTTGCACAGGGGGATGTATGGGCCGTTAACTTTGACTGTTTAATTTTTTCTTCTCATTCTTTACTTTTTCCAGACCTGATATGTTCTGACTTCCAGTTGTCTGTAGGTTTTGAATTAAAAAATAGCCTCTGGTAAAGCAGTCATAAAATATTCATTCACTTTAAGGAGGTGAGGTTTTCATCTGTGTACATCCCTTTTAAACTTGTAAATACAAGTTTTCAATGGGCTTTTAGTCTGTGAAAGCAAATTGCAGAGTTAAATATGCAGAAAGACACCTTTCCTCATGTTGAATGTTTATGCCGGTTTAGAACCAAATGAGGGAAGGAGGAGGCCTCTGTGGTGTAATGATAGCAATATTGAACTGCGGTGACTGAACTTTCATGCTTTAATTGACCAGCCTTATAGCTGAGAAGAGAAGAGCTGCATCGTGCATGAGCACCATTGTTGTGCTTTTTAAAACAGCTTTTTATAGCACAGCGCATCTTCTAAGTATCCAATAGAGGTGTTTTACAGTCTTTGAAAATGGCAACACTTCAAGGAAGACCTGTTTTGATTTAATTTTACCATTGTGTGTTTCATGTATAGAAAGAATGTAAAGGTAAAAGTCTTCTGGCAAAGGGAGGATTTTGATACCGGGTTTTACCTGTTCACCACTCCTATCACATGGTTGTTTTGATGACTTGTGGGGCTAGTTGGACGTTGTAAGAACAACAGATTTCATCTCTGTTGTGCTCACACTGGATTTTTGCATTACTGTATAGTCCTGGGCAGCAGTGTCAACTTGATTTGTACTTTCAGCAGTATCATCTACCTGCCAAACGAAAATGTTCTGATGGTGCTGACTGTTCTGTTATTTGAAAACAGATTCAACATAAACCTATATGTTGACTTTAAGCATGCCTTTTCCTATTAGTTCTCTTTTAGAGTGATGGGCTGCATGCCCTGTGTATTTACATTTGCATAAGAAGAAAGGTTGATGCAACTGTAAAGTAAAATCCAATGGAATATCTTTTAAAAAATGTATTTAGAGCCATTTAGGATTTTTCTTTCATGTTTACTATTCCTTATTTTGAACTGTAGAATAGAGAAATTCAATGAACACATGTAGTAGCTATTCTTATTATTAGCAAGCTTAGTTCTTGTTTTAAACTTTGTCTTAGAATTGTTTTCACAAAGGTCTTTAAATTAGTTGCCAGGTACTTTGCCCATTGCTTAGTTTTTAGTTTCTTCTGGAAGGTGGTCATTGCTTATGTGTCCTTAATCTCTGCCTAAGACAATGTGCTGGGGGTTGGTGTTTTGTTTTTTCTTTCTTAAAAGGAAGACCTAAGCATTTAAACTTTATCCTAAATATTTTCTTTCTGTTTTGTGTTTCTCACTTAGGAATTTTATGTGCTTGGTGGAGATGGAAAAAGAAGAAAAGCAAGCTGGCTTCCTGAAGACAGAAGGCAGTACATACTTGATGGAACTTTATTTCTGTGGAACCATGTTTTGAGTGCTCCTCCTAGACGTCGCCCATAAATATTCTAGATATGAGCAGATTGATATGGTTGGAAACCTGGCTCATCAAACAGTATACACTGGGAGAAGCCTGTTTAGTATAAGACATTTTCTATTGTTTCTCAAAGTCCGTGAGAAAACACTATAGACATCTACCTATTTTTTTCTTAATTCTGCATCTCAATTATTCAGCAAAGCTAATCTTTGAAGTGAATAGAACCAGAGCCTTTTTGGAAACTTTTATTGAACATGACTCATGGAGAAGAGCTTGGCTCTGAGATGCACCAGGATTCTGTTGTTCTAACTTACCTAGAGGGATTACTAATGCATCAAGCAGCAGGAGGCTCAGGTACTGCAGTTGACAAAAAGTCTACTGGGCATAGTGGGGAGGATCAAAACTTTAAGATTTCAGGAAATATATTTCCCAGCTGTCAGAGTAATGGTCCAGTTCTTAATACAAGTACATATCGGGGTTCTGGCATGCTGCATCTCAAAAAAGCAAGACTGTTGCAGTCTTCAGAAGACTGGAATGCAGCAAAGAGAAGGCGATTGTCTGATTCCATTGTGGATTTAGATGGAAAAAAGGAAGCTTTGTTGGCTGGCATGGTTGAAAATGTGCCTAAAGGCAAACAGGATAGCACATTACTTGCCTCTTTGCTTCAGTCATTCAGCTCTAGGCTGCAGAGTGTTGCTCTGTCACAGCAGATTAGGCAGAGCCTTAAGGAGCAAGGGTATTCCCTTAGCCATGATTCCTTACAAGTGGAGAAAGATTTAAGGTGCTATGGTGTTGCATCCAGTCACTTGAAGACTCTTCTGAAGAAGAGCAAAGCAAAAGATCAGAAGCTGGACAGCAGCCTGCCCGATGTGACAAAGAACCTGCCCAAAGAGAGGTTTATAGAATCCCCTCATGCAGTGCAGAGCAGCCCTAAAGTGATAAATGAGCCTCTGTCATGTGCTGCAAGACTGCAAGCTGTTGCAAGCATGGTGGAGAAACGATCCAGTCCTGCTGCTTCACCAAAGCCCAGCGTAGCGTGCAGCCAGCTAGCTCTGCTCCTTTCCAGTGAAGCCCACTTGCAGCAGTACTCCAGGGAACACGCTTTAAAAGCACAAAACGCCAATCAGATTGCAAGCGAGAGACTTGCAGCAATGGCCAGATTGCAGGAAAGTGCTCAGAAAGATAGAGGCCAGTTCAGTCTGGCAAAAGGAATGAGCAGCCATCTCAATGGTCAGACAGGATCATCACCCAAACCAGTATCTAGCAAAAGCAATATGGCACCGTTTCAGAGTTCGGTGGGAATCATGCATTCACCTCCCAAAACTGGGGGATACAAAAGTACTTTGGAAAGGAGTAACCTGAAAACCTCTCCCAGCAACAGTTTGCTCTTGCATTTGCTGAAGAGCCAGAATACCACCAAGCTTGTGAAAGGGCGTGAGCAGACTGAGAGAGCCAGCATTTTTGAAGACAGTAGCACACCAACAACTGTTGATGAGTATTCAGACAACAATCCTAGTTTTACCGAAGACAGCAGTGATGATGAAAGCTCCCATTCTAACTGTCTTCCTATAGACCTGTCTTTCAAACAGAGGACAGATAAACCAGATGCAGGTCCACCTGCATCACTGGATAACCTGACTCAGTCCTTGCTCCATAACTGGGATCCAAAAGTTTCCTCTCCAGAGAACAAGGAAGAGAAAGACACTCCCAAAACTTCCAAGCTGAATCCTCATCAGAAAGTAACACTGCTTCAGCTGTTACTTGGGCATAAGAGTGAAGAACAGGTAGACAAGAGTAGTGACTCTCAGGGACCACACAGTGCAGCTGATGTGGCAAAATTCACTGTTCAGACTGGGAAAAGGACTCCTGTTACTGACAGTCCCAGTGCAAATCGAATGACTCCATTAAGCACTCCACCTTTGCTGGCTTCTACAAAAGCAGACTCTCCTATAAATCTCTCACACCAGTCGCTAGCCATCAAGCGCAGCTCGCCACCATATGCCTGCAGCATCCAGCCAGACAGACTGATGAATCCCGCATCCAAACACTTGATAGACCTGTCTAAAAGCAAAGAAATTCAAGGAGCCAAGCTGAGCAGGAACAACAGTCCCCAAAACTCTTCAGCGTTTAGTGCCAGCAAGCTGTTGCAGAACCTTGCTCAGTGCGGCATGCAGACTTCCATGTCGAGTGAAGAGCAAAGAGCCAACAAACAGCTGCTAGCAGGGAACATGGATAAACCTGTGGGCTTGATTGATAGATTGAACAGCCCTCTGCTTACGAATAAATTGAGTACGCATGAAGAAAATAACAAAATATTCAGTGGTCAGCCTGCGCCCGCAGAACAAGGACTTCCAGGTTCGGAAATAGAAAATCTCCTTGAAAGGCGCACTGTCCTTCAGCTGCTTCTGGGAACTCCCAATAAAGGTAAAAGTGAAAAGAAAGAGAGGATGCTTTCAAGAGATGAAAGTTCTCAAGAACAGACAGATAAGGCTTTGAATGAGCAAATATTGACGGTGAAAATAAAAACTGAACCATGTGAAGAACCTAATGTTCCTTATAATTCAAATGCACAACAAGTGAGAGAGTGCAAGGGTAACAAATTTCAAGGATTTGTTCATTCACTGCAGAGAAATACAGCTGCTTCTCCTGCATCTGAGGAGTTGAAATCTGAGCCTCTTTCACCTCAAGATTACTCTTTTTCCAAAAATGGCCTCCTAAGTAGGTTGCTGAGACAGAATCAAGACAGTTATCCTGCAGATGAGCTGGACAGGAGTCACCGAAACAACGAGCTGACACACCTTGAATCCAAGAGTCTTTGCACAGTACCGAAGAAGAGGAAACTTCATGCTGAGTCTTTGGAAAGTCCATTAAAAAAGATGAAAAATAATGTGTCTGATGCTGCAAACAATCATGCTTCTCCCACCGAGGCACTGTACGGGCCTTTGCTTAACCAGCAAGAACTGAAATTCAGCAGAAGTGATGCTGAATTTAAATATGCTGTAAGTCATGGTTCAAATAGTGAAACTGAAAATAGGAGTTGGTCTAGAGATAGTAAAGGCTTTAATGTGTTGAAACAACTGCTTCTCTCAGAAAACTGTGAGAGAGATCTGTCACAACATAGGAATAACATACTAACGGAGGGCAAGAAAAAAGGAAACAAAACCAGTGCAACAACTAATAAACCTGAATTCACCATTTCTTCAGTAAGATCGTTGGTGGGAAGCCCTGTGCAACAGAACAATTGTGTAGATCATAGAACATTTCAGTATCCTGTACCCATAAAGAGTCCTGCCAGTTCCCCCTTCCCTGAACATTTGGGGAATACGGTATCTAGACTTGAGTCTGACCAGTTTAGCATGTGTTCCATGCCCAGTGAGAAAGGGCCCATCAGATGGGTGATCACAGGTATGGACAAGAATGATTATGAAAAAGACTCTCCGAGACTGACCAAAACCAATCCAATATTGTACTACATGTTACAGAAAGGCGGCAACTCTCTTAGTAGCCAAGAAGCACATGACAAAGAAATTTGGAATGAACCTTCATTTACTGAGAGTTCAACTCATGTTACAATCAAAGAGGAGTTGCCATCCGATGCAGAGCTTAAAACTCCTTTTAGTAACTTAAGAAGCCCTTACAACAGCCATATGGGGAGTAACACCTCTCATCAACATGGTAGTGTGAATGGAGAAGTGCATGGACTTCTGGAAAAAGTGCGAACAATCAAAAAAGAGCCAGAATAAACTGCAGCCTCCTCAGTGAGTTTACAATCAGTGGTTTTGAATCTTTGTTTAAAAAAAAAAAA